>JANHGN010020330.1:0-28477 GCA_024605025.1 Megaceryle maxima | reverse complement strand
GCCGCGGGGCGGGGCGAGGCGGCCGCGCGCGCCCTGCAGCGCCGCCTGCGGGAGCTGCGCGAAATCGGCGGGAGTCGGGCGCGAGGCGCGCAGCCCCGGCCGGCCCGCTCCCCGCGCTTGCAGCCGCCCGCACCTCGTCGCTTTCCGCCCCCGAGCCGCCGGTGCGGGTGAGGTTGCCGCGGGAAGCGGAGCAGCCCGTTGCCGGCGCTGACGCCGCATAGTGCCGCGGAACGAAACGGGGGGGCGCGGAGCGTGTTCGGACTGGCACCGCCCCCCAGCACCCCTTCCTCCCCTCTTCCGCAGGGCTCTTCGAGCAGAGGGTTGAACAGTATTTGGAAGAGCTTCCAGACACGGAACAAAGCGGAGTAAACAAGTTTCTGCGAGGCCTTGGTGAGGAAAAGCTTTCGAAGTGCTGTCAGAATGGATTTTCGTGGGGCTTGGGGGTTTGGTTTGGGGTTTTCTTTCAGTTTGAGAAAGTCTTACCAGAGGTGAAATCAGATAGCCAGGCGTTTTCAGTGCGATAGGAAATGTGAAGACAATCAAAACATACAGCTGACAAGCAGATTTATTTCTGATCCTTGTTAAAACTTTCACCTGGGGGCAGAGGAACCAAACCTTAATGGAGGAGCGGAGAAAGAAGGTGGCTGAGCACTCGGGATTCTGTTACTGCCTGTCCCTGCCGGCAGCATTAAGTAAAGAGTTCCTCTTTGCAGTTAAGTTGCAGATTAGACCCATTTGCGAAGTACTTTCTGATTGCCTTTGGGTTTTCAGTACATGCCAGACTCTGATGGTGTGGTTTGGGGTTTTTTTAGGAAACAAAATGAAGTTCCTCCACAAGAAGAACTAACTCCTTTCTGCTGAAATACCGACCCAAAGACTATTTATGACGCTGCGCATGAGACCCCTGCAGAGGTTGATGAGGGAGGCGAGCGGAGCGAGCTGACTGGCGGCGTTAGTGGCCACCGATGCTGTTAGACAGTGTGCCAGACGATGGCTCCTTTATGTATTTGGATGGAATTTGTACATAATGTGCTGTAAGCTTTTGTAACTGATTTTATACTGAGCAAGGAAAACTGTGGTAAATATTTGTATATTCCTGAAAATAGCAGGTGCTTTTTTTTGTTTTGTTAGTATGAATTGAGTTATGCTTGGTGCAAAACTGAATAGCTGATGTGCAGCTGACTGTCTCAGCAGAACCACTGACTTCATGGGGTGCTTGTGAGAGCTACACTGATGCCTGGATACTGCGGGGTGAATGAACTCGGGTACGTGGGAGAGGCTGTATGCACAGGGGCTGCTTTCATGTGCTGGAGTTGGCTTTTTTTTTTTTTTTTCCCTTCTAATTAATTTTAAAAGAAAGATAAACAACAAAATAACTTGATAATAAGGTACTTGGTTCACAACACAGAATTTCCACTTGGTTTGAACTCTGGTCAGTAAACTACTTGTAATCCATTCTGCACTAAGTCTGCTAAGCCTGAGGAGATCTCGGGTCTTCGACATGCAAGCTGCAGCGAGTAGGTACAGTACATCCTTTCCTAATGTATGTAAGTATGGTTTCTAATAAACTCTGTAAATATACCTGTTTGTTTATACTCATTGCAAGCCTCTGCAGTTTCTGATGTTGAGTAGGTACAAACCCAGTAACTTTCCTACGATTTTTCATGGATTTGTAATTAAAATACAAAATGTTTATTATGAAGCCGTCTCTCAGTAGGTTTGCTATTTCTTGATTTTTCCCTCGGTATTTTTCACTCGGGCTGAGACAAGGCATTTTATATCCCCGTTAACTTTATCCTAACAGAAGCATCTCTTAAAACCTTTGGGTTATCAGCAAATTACTTTTTGTCATTGTATCGTAGATACTGCTCCTGAGCGGTGGTATTTTCAGGGTGGTTTTGTGCCACCTTGGTTCGATGAGCAGAGTAGAACGCGGGCAGCTTGTAGCAGGCAGCCCTTGCCTACGTTTCTGGTGAGCTGATCAGCTGACTTTCATGAGTCTGCTTCTCTTCTGCGTGGTTCCATTTCAGCGAAGGCTCTTCAGCAGGACAGGAAGGGTTGGCTTGCCACGGCCTTCTGCACAGCTAAGAAGGCTGCCCAAGTACCACGCTCATCTTTGATCTGGTAACAGACAGAATCTCGACAGGAGTTAAGTTTTTGCTTAGTCTGAAGAAGAAAATATAAACTACTCGGAACATATTTCAAGTCTGGTAGCTGAGAAAAATAAGCAAAAGCTTCTTACCTTTAAAAACCCCCCAAACACTGGAGTTTTCTTCATTTGCAGCGCGATTTCTTCGTTGCGATTGGCCTTGAGGCTCGCGCAGTTCCTAACCTGACAGTGGTTCTGGTTTGCTATCAGCCTCATAGAACAAGCTTGAGGGATTACTCACGAAAAAGGTGAAGTCGTTTCCTTTTTTCCTTAACTCCCTCACACGTGTATATACAAAAGCTTCCTAAGTGTACGTGAAATGCCTGTAAAGTATCGAATGTTTTTCATGAAATGGAAACGTAATCAGAAATGTGAATTTTCATTACTTTATAATATTCTCTAAGTTACAGAATGACTTCTAGATGTAGTTCTTCGGTGGAAAGAGTAACTTCACACATACAGGTGGATTCTGGCTGTTTTTTAAAGAGCAGCTGCTAGAAGGGGAAAGATATTTCTTAAGGAATATAGGTCTTCAGAAAATGTTGGCTAAAACATCGTCACTGGTTGAAAGAAGTGCTGCAGAGGGCTGGGTACAAAGGCAAGAAAAAGCTGGGGAATGCTGATGTAGAAGGATGCAGCACTGGGAAACCCATCCCTTGCACTTGAAAAAAGTAAAGCGGAAGGCTTTTACAGGTTTTATTGCCCATCGTCACGTCGTTCCGGTTTCTGTAACGTGAATCGGGAGAGTACCGGACAAGGTGAGGTCATGTTTCCAAAAAATGCGTAGGTGCCTTCTTGATCCCCAGAGCGTGGCCATCCCTATAAAGCAATCCTGCTGTTAACTAACCGGGGGTGGTGTTTGAAAGGATGGGGTGAACACAGACCAGGCAGTGCGCTCTGCCTTCTGTACTAGTTGTTACAACTGATGGTGCTCCCGAGCATGGAACGTTTCTAGTGCACGACAGAATGGAGAAGGAAATCCTGAAGAAAGACAAATCCAGTACAAAAAAACCCCCATGTTTTAAATTGGTAGATTTGTTTAAAGTCCTATATAATACATAAAAAGCGAGCTTGAGAAACACCCCTCTAGGAATTGTTACTGTAGCGTGACAGGTAGCAGTGGTTTAGTATCTACCGATGCTTAATAAAATGACCAAGCTCGCAACGTTTCCCAAGTCCTGCTTTCGGTACAGCTCCCGCGGGAAGAGAAGAGCCCGCGGTTGGGGTGGCCGTACTGCCCGCCCACTGCTGCCCGGTCCACCCCCGGCGGAGGCAGCTGGCCAGACCGGCTCCGGCTCCGCGGCCGGCGGGGCGGGGCCCGGCAGGGGGCTGCAGCCCAGGGGCCGCTCTGTCCCCTCTGGCAGTCGCGGCTGACGGGCGAGCGGTGCCGGCTGCGCCGGCCGCAGGGCCCCTGTCGCCGCCACGACTCCGCCCTCTGCCTCCCAGCGGCCCCGCCGAGGACCGGGAGTCTGCGCGGCGGCTCTCGCGAGACTCGGCCGCCGCTCCGGGGCCTCCGCGAAGCCTCGCGAGAGCTCGGCCCGGCCCCGCCCCCGCCGTGCCTTGCCTCGCGCCCGCGCCCGCCGCGCTCTCTCTCTTCCGTCGCGCACGCCGGCAGGATGGTGGGTGCTGCCGCCGGGGCCGCGCCGGGCCGGGGGCTCCGCCGCCCGCTCGCTCCCGCGGCGCGATGCGGCTGGGGAGAGGGGGGAGCCGGGGGGTGAGCGGGGAAGGCGCTTCTCCGAGCCCGCGGCCCGCTCGGGGCGCGGCAGGGGGGAGCGGTGCGGCAAGGCCGCTCGGGCCGCCATGGCGCCGGCCCCGGGGGAGGGCGGGTGTCTGTCCAGCCTCTTGCTCACGGCCGCGCTGCCCCTTTCCCGCAGCCCTCCCGTCTGAGGAAGACCCGGAAGCTGAGGGGACACGTCAGCCACGGCCACGGCCGCGTTGGTGAGTGGGGCGTCTCGCGCGTCCGCTGGGTTGCTCAGGCCGGAGGCTCAGGCGGTCGGGACGGGTTGTGGGGCGTCTGCAGCTTGCGAGGCGGTGCTGTGTCCCCTCGAACACTTTGTTCCTTCCTACCCGTTCCCGTCCCTCCGTGCTAGCACCGCCATCTTCTTGTACTCTGTAAAATTAAAAGACTTAATTAGAACGATGGCAGTGTCTTTCCCTGTAGAGTTAGTTTTTGCTTGGCTCATCTCCCTGAGCTGAGACGGATTCAGAAGAGGGGGCAGAATCTTATTAATTACCTTAATATGACACTGAATGTACCTTTGAACTGGAGTATTGGATGTAATATTCATGGTGTAACAAACGTAATTTCTTTCTTTTTAGGCAAGCACAGGAAGCACCCTGGAGGGCGTGGTAATGCTGGTGGTATGCACCATCACAGGATTAATTTTGATAAATAGTAAGCTAATGTTTTAAATATATACTTGCAAAATGTATCTTCCTGAAGGAGAAACAACTGACTTCAATAGGTACATAATCAAAATCCCCTGCAATCCTAGTGTGATGCTGTAGCTACAGTCAGCTCATGTCCCCAATCACCCTAAAATCAAAGGCCTTTCCAGTTAAACCAGGTGTCTTTAAGAGTTCAGCACAGCACTTGGGGAACTTGACCGACCCCGCCTGTAACAATGCTTAAGGATGTGCATGCAAAATGTCAAGTGATTTCAAAATGTTAGGTGAAATCTGGAGTGCCTCCTGTTGAGCTGCATGCTGTAAAGGTAAGGGGTGTTGTCTCGCCTCCTTGCCGAGACCAGAGTCACATCTGGACGCCGCCTGTTGTCCTGGTGTGCTAGAGTACTCGGAGAGTGACCACTAATCTACATTCACTGGCTGTGACCATTCTTGGCTCAGTCAGTCACCAGGTTAGTGACAGCAGCTGGGATGCTCCTCAGGCAGTGCAGCCCTCCCTCCCGAGGTCCGTGGAGTTGGGGTTGCGCTGGGAATGTGGGGCTGGGCCAGCCTTGCCAACGAGGGGGATCGAGGTGTGAGTTGAAGGGAGAACAGACGTTCAAGAGAAAAAGAATTTTCCCTTGGTTTGGATGCTGGTGATTATTACACTTATACTACACATGTTAATATGGATGAAAGTGGTATTTTAATTGATCAAGATGCTTGTTTCAGTGGGAATTCGTAGTCCTACCTGTTTGGCATTAATGAAAAATGTGATCTAATGAGGAATCTGTTTCTTTCACAGTCACCCTGGTTACTTTGGAAAAGTAGGCATGAGACACTATCACTTGAAGAGAAACCAAAAGTTCTGTCCCACTGTCAACTTGGATAAGCTGTGGACGCTTGTCAGTGAACAGACACGGCTCAACTACGCGAAAAACGAGGCTGGACTGGCCCCGGTGATAGATGTTGTGCGCTCAGTAAGTTTCTGCTCCTATCCAAACCTGCAGTTGCTGGTCTCTTCGAGCGTAGCTTAGCTTTGCGTATCCCAGTAGCAAATAGGCTGCAGTGCCTGAGTGTTTCTGAACGTCTCAGGACAAATACCTTGGCATGTAAGTAGTTACCTAGGTTCTTATGCTGTTACATGTTTAGCTGTAAGAGCTTTTTCTCATACTTGCGTGTGGTTGTGGACAGGGATGGCCCTTCTCTGGGCAGGAGGTGAAAGATTGCTGTTTAAAATGTCGCTGGCAGCACGTAGGAGAGAGGGCAGAGCTGCTCTCTCCAAGTCACTTCTCTGCTCTCGAGACTAGAGTCACATCTTAACATGTTTGGTTGTCTTGGTGTGCTATAGTTCTCGGACATGAACATCTGATCCTTATTCACTGGCTGCGATGTCTCGTATCTCAGCCAGCCACCGAATCAGGGACACAAACTAGTCTGCCAGGGGGGTACGTTCTGCATCCCAAGGGAGGATATCCGTGAGCCAGTGACAGGTGCTGACTTCAGCAGCTGTAGTGTCAAGGGCCTTGTCCTTTCGGTGTAAAGGACGGGAACAGTATGAGAGGGTTGCAGTGGTGGAGAACAGCTGCTGCTGCGGAAGCTTGCAAGGGCTTTGGTTGTGCGTGTAAGAGTGCAGAAGAGTCCTCTGCTCTCTTCAGAAGCACCAGGGTGCCCTGCGGGGAGGGAGTGCTGTCCAGAGTCACTGGGGGGCAGATAGCCTTGGAAGTGACACCGACTGCTGTCTCCTTGGGGAAAGGGGGGAAAGGTTGGTTCCTCCTTCACTGCGTTTCACAGCGTATTCTGCGTGGAGCTCCTGAGTTACAGGAAAAGTTCTTTTTGCAGTTTGCACTTCTCTGAACAGGTGCAACTCCCCAGGTTGGGCAGGGTATTTTCCTTTCATTCACACTGGTTTTATATTGGAGACAGGTGCTGGATGATGTCATGGTGAGCGTGGGTTTGATTTTTACTGGTGCATCATACTAAAAGACAAGTCTGAATGGAAGAGCCTGCAAGCTGATTACAGACAATTTATTTATTTTTTTTGTAATCTTTCTAGGGCTACTACAAAGTCCTGGGCAAGGGGAAGCTGCCCAAGCAGCCTGTAATTGTGAAAGCAAAGTTCTTCAGTAGAAGAGCAGAGGAGAAGATCAAAGAAGTCGGTGGTGCCTGTGTGCTCGTGGCATAAAAACCTTTGTTTTATTCAAACTTTTTGAATAAAGACAATGTGTAAGATGTGCCGATTTACAGAACTTGCTGATTGTATTTTCTTTCCTGACTTATCCAGACACTGTTCATGCTTAAGTCTTGTCTGCTTAGTTGTTTCTGGCAGTTTTTGATGAGTGGTTTGTCTGCTGTGCCATACCTTTTCAAATTGCCTGGCTGTGGTTGCCAGCATTTGGCCTGTACGAATACCTCCTTGTTCTGTCTGCACGGGGCAGCGAAGTCGACACGTTCTTCCTGTATTTGTGCAGCTCCTTTAGTTGGTGATCCTCTTCACAGCTGCCTGCGGAAAGGTGACTTCACGGTGCGTTGGTGGGGGTTTGTGTGCGCTAAAATGACAACCACGTGAAATCTGTGGGGATCCTGCCTTGGCCATTGGGAATGAAGCAGCGAGAGGGTAGACAGGTGCCATGGAACAGCAAGAAGCAGGTAGCAGTGTACCAGAAATGGCTGCAGGTAAGAGCCCTCACGTGGGCAGCTGCTATCGATAAGCTCTGTGATCAAAAGGCTTCTCTTTGGGATGGTGAAACATTTCTAATCCCCATTCCACTGAGTTGGGGCACGGGAGGAATCGCACAGAAATGCAGCCTCAGGCCACAGCTTGTGAGCACATCGGGTTCCTTTGAGATGGGGCTGACTTCTTCCACCACAGGACCAAGCTGCTTCTGCACACTCTTAACTCCGAATTTCACCGCTTCGAAGCGGTTGCAGCGGCAGCACGGTGTCCTCTGCTGACTGGCTGGAAGGACTGGCTAGGCTAAAAGCTTTCAAAGCGTCTCATCGGTGCTACGGGACTGACGGATGTCAATCCAAAGTTGGTGTGCTTTTAGGGGTTAGCAGCAGTGATGTTCTGAAACGTGCTTAATGCCTGAACTGACACAGTATTGTTCATTAGCTTCTGCAATCGATCGCCTCGAGTCGGGCACACAACTTCTGAAGTGGGACAGAAATGGTGCCAGCTTCCTCCAGCCTTCCTTACAGGTCATGTAAAGCAACGGTGCAGCTCTAGAATGGCTCTGTACACAATTCTGATGTGTTTGCCTTAAAGCGATGGCATAAAACACTCTATGCTTAGTTGTAACTTCAAAACAGGACTGCAGTTGCCAATGCAAGGCTTGACCCTGAATGCCAAAGCAGAATCTGTATCTGAAGGTAAAAATCACTTAAAGCTAGACCTAGCTCCTGTTTTCAGTGTTGGACAAAAAGCATTTGGGTGCTGTCACCTGTTTTCTTAGGCTTGCTGCCAGAAGTCCTGAACTATTGCTAATAGTTGCAAATTACCTTCTAGAATCTGTGATACAATCAATGAACTTCTGGTACTTGGCAGTGATTAAATTCAGAGGGCTTTTAGGTTCAAGCTGACAGACATTGCTTCGATGAAATAGTTCATCTTAGCCAGTGGTACTGCTAGTTGTGAAGAGCTACAATTTAAACAGTTTGTTTAAAAACTGAAGTAGGAGAATGTGAACTTTATCTCATTGGCTGCTGGGGCCACTGTCTCCTAATGCAGGATGCTAAAAGCTGCCAAGAGCACACTTGTTTGAATCCTCAAAGGTAAGATGCACAGTACTGCAAAATAAGGACTGTTGTTACTTCATGGCGGTAAGCGAGGGCTGGCCAGATCCTACAGACGCTGAAAGGCTCTGGTCACACTGAAGTGCCTGGTGCACACATGACCGCAGGTGAGTGACGTTGGCTCACTAATGTATGGACTAGATGCCACTCCCAATTCTTTGGCATTTCACGTCTTGATAGGTTATGTCTCGGGATGTGTTCTGTAGTCTAGCGCAGAAAGTTCTTCGCGAGAAGTGTGCCAGCTCCAGTAGCTCCGATAGCCACTCCCCTGGGGCAAGGCGAAGAAGCCTGGTCCGTGCCGCTCCTGCATCCGCTCCTGCTCGTCCCTCGGCGGCTGCCGCTGCTCTGTGCCGGCTCCTGAAGTAACCGTTCTGAGGAAGGAGCCGCGCCGGGTCTGACGTGGCGCTGGTACCCGCGCCCGGTACCCGGATCCGCTCCCCGGCCGCCTCCAGCGGTCGGAGCCCGCGGCAAGCGGGGGCGGCTGCCCCTCGCCATGGCAACGGCGCCCGGCTCGTGGCGGGCATGCCGCTGGCTCCCCCGCGAGGCCGCCCTCCGCCTGTCACTTACGGCCGTTGGGCGCGTGGGGGAGCGACCGTTGGGCACGCGGAAGGGGAGCGACCGTTGTGGCGGCCGTTGGGCGCGCGGGGGCGCTCGCGTCCTCCCTGTCTCCCCTCAGAAGACGCTCCCGTGAGGGCCGATCGGAACCGCCCGGGGCCGCTGCCCACGGCGGGCAAGGGAAGGGCTTTCCTACGAGAAACAGCGGAGCAGCAACCTGATCGCAGACCAGCTCACTCCTTAAATGTAAAGCTTTTTATCTGCTTAGGCGTTCTTTTGGTAGGAGGTTTTTTGGGGTTGGTTTGTTTGGGTTTTTTATTATTATTTTTTCTGCGTTTTTCATTTGTCGGTTGGGTTTTTTTTTGTTTGTTTGAGGTTTGTTTTTTGTTTGGTTTGTTTTGGCTTGCTTTTTATTGATGAAATGTCATGCTTTGGCAGATAGGGATATTTTTATTTTTACCTGATACTTTCCAAATTCTTGGCAACTTTACCGCTAATGAAGTGATTGTAGACAGAACTGGCTAAGTTCATGTTATAACATTTTAAAATGCTGTAACAAGCCTCATGTGGCAACAGACACCTTTGATGAGTTTATCCCTAAAATACCCAAACGATAAAAGGCATGAGAGTCATTACAAACTTCCCTTGTATGAAATGTATTGATGCTTTACTGGAAGTTCCAGTCCTGCGATCTCTGTGTGCTTCCCTCTGGTTTGTGTCGGGGTGGCCGTGGCCGTTACCCTCCCGAGACCATAACTGACCCTTCGGTGCTGTGACAGCCCCCCCAGCACAATGCCTGTCCTGTGCCCTTGTCTGGGCTGACACCCCAAGAGCCCAGCACTTTTCCTCCTGTTCCAGGTGTGGCTCAGCCTGCCAGCTGCCTCCCAGCCTCTCCCATCTTCATCTGTTTCTGCCCTGTGTCCCGCCTCATTGCCCTCACCACACATCTCCAAATGCTATTAAGTTTATTTTCTTTGTAATCACTGCTGCTGGTGTTTCCCATCATTGCAGTCAAGTCACTGGTAACCTAGCTGCCTGACTGCTGACTTGCATACCTGTCTCAGCAGGAAACTTTAAACACCTTTTTGTCACCCTCATCCTTCCCCCTCCTACCAAAAATCTTGTATGAAACTAGTTTCATATGCAAAAGCATCAATTAAAATGTATGGTATCTCACTTCTGCTCACTCAGCAGCAGGTTTGGCCTTTATGGTGATGCAGCGCTTCCCAGTATTAGGCTTTGTTTGCACTGGCTATCTGTGCACGGGCGCTTTTGTCCTGGGCTGTGGTTTCTCTGTCTAAACAATGTAGTGGTCTAAGACCTCAACTTCCTACTGCAGAAATCACATGTTTTTGTAGGTTCTGGTTTGTCTTAGCAACAGTAGTTGCAGGAAACAAAAGAGATGGAGTGAGCTGAGAAACTGTGCTGCTCTAATGACATTTTTTTCTATAATATTTTAAATAGGAATGACTTAGCAACACTTAAAAAATTCCTGGTTGTGAATTTTGGAGACATTCATATTTGTTTTGCATTGTAGGTAAAAAATAAAAATGTCCACTTACTATCCATTTCCACTGGAGTTTGCCCCAAGACAGAATCCCTCAAGAGAATATGTAGCCCTGAGATTAGAGCTGCTGCTCTTCTGTGTTGGGGAAATATCAAAGCTGCAAGTCATGTACTGCTGGTAGCAAGGCCACCGTGCCAGGCAGCTACATAGGGCGCTGGCCCCAGGAGATTGGGTCAGCTGGAAGGGTGACTCGAGGGGACACGAGGCTTTATTTGCTTTTTCTCCTCTGATGCCACTTGCAAACATTTCCCTTTGCAGTATGTCTCTGATCAACATCTCTCAATCTCAGAACTGAGGATGGAACGTGAACTGCAAAACTCTCAGTTTAGCTTGGGGAACATAGGTGGGCAGAAGGAACACTGTGCTGCTTGTGGGAAGCTCGGGTTTGGTCTATAATTTGATCTGTGGCCATCTTGACAGTTGAAATGCGATTTACTGCAAAGTGCCTTTTATTGAATTTCTATAAAGACGATTGGCAGAACAGGCTGTACAATTTATCAAGGTGGCTTTTCAACGTGCATTGTTGAAATGATGGACGTATGTTCAGTTATGATTATTATTTACTTTTCCTGAAAACTATAAAATATTGAGTTAAAATTGTACAAACAGTCAGAAAATATCATTTTTATTGCACAGTTTCCGTACTTCTAGCAGGAAATGTGCAGCATGTGACAATTCAGCCTGGTAACAGCTTTGTGTGCAGATCGATAGAACAGATTACTTCAGTTTTCACAGAAGTTACAAATACTACATGCAGAGATAGTGGGATCATAGTTTGTAAACCTTAAACCACATTTTCCTGCACAGCAATCTGCAAAGATCCCCCCTTTTGTAAAGGAGGTATGTGATTTTCAGCTGCAAGGAACTTCCTCTTTCCTCACAAGGACTAAATAAATGTGGAGTTTTTTTCTGAGAACATGTGTCCTGCTGTTGCCTTCTAGTTCACGCTTGAGAGGTCAAGTGTTTTGTTAAGTGAAAGGGTTGTCATGAGCCATTTTGTGACCCTGTGTTTTCAATGTCAAACTTCAGCCAACAGAAATGGAGACCCTGGATCTGCTGAGGAATTGTTTGGTGTGCAAAGGGGCCTGCGGAGGAGAGAGCCCAGAATGCTACCTTGCCTTCACTCCTTCTGTAAGGACTGTCTTCCGGATCTGATTCAAGGATACAGCTGTATTCCCACTGAGTACAAAGTCCTGTACAAAGGTAATATTTAAGAATCTCTGCCTTGTGCCCTTTGTATTACAGTATCATAAAAACAGTGGGTTTTGTAGCCTGTTCCTTTACAGCACTCCTTTAAAAGAATGAACAAGGAGACTCAAGACTTGTATGAGCAGAGTGTTGATTGGGAACAAGCCTCCTTCATCATGGTTTTCATCCAGCAGCAGTGTTTTGAAGGGAAATGACACCATCAGGCAACATTTATCATTTTCCAGAATGGGCTAAGTTTCGGTTACCAAGGGTGACATTATGAATATTTGGTTTGCTTAGCTTAATAAATGAATAGATGCTATCAGGTAGTTTCTGAGCTGCATCTTTATCTAATCTTTTTAGACAGGTTGGACCTTTCTATGACACTGGTTGTGGAGATAGTTTTATTCCTTCTCTGCCTCTTCTGCAACCCCTTCCCCTCCCAGCACCAACACTTTGTTCCTAATGGAGGTCATAATTGTTATTAGAATATGTGTACTGTGGTGCACTGAAGCTTTAATCTCATTGTTTCCCTCTGACTGTAACTCTCCCTAACAAGCTAAGTAAACTGGTGAGGACAAGAAACATTTTGTGACCATGACTTTTGAAATCCTGACATTATTTGTACAGTTTTTGGTTGTGATGTTAATAGAAAATATGAAACTTTTCTGTAATAAAACATGACTTGGATCACAGAATAGTCATTTTAACTGAATGAGTCTTAATTGCTATGGGGAAGTATCTCAGACTCATTACTAATTAATAAGAAGAGCAAAGGCATGTAGATTACTTGTATTTTCACAGGCTTTGAACTTTAGATGAATAAGAGGCACCATTTATTATCTTCTATAGCAGATTTTAGAAACATGTAGGAAGAGAAGATGCCTTCCCTGCAGTGATGGTAATCTGAACTGATAAAATAACATAAGCTAGACAAGTTCAGGTTTGAGAACAAATGGAAACAGTGTTAGGAGATCACTGTTGAAAGGCTAGCACACCACAAAAGGTAAATAACTTAATGGCAGAGTTAAGAAAGGTTGTTCAATTTGTAGGGTATGGAGAGAAAAGGATATACAGGTAGGAGAAGACAAAGAGAGCAAAGCAGTTATTTCAAGTGAATGTCACCTTAAAATTTGTAATGCCCAATATTAACGGGCTTAAAGTCTGAGGAAACTACTTTATAATAAAATGCTGTTGAAAACAACCACTCTATTACTTTTTATGTATCCTCTTTTGACATCTAAGTCAATCCTCTCTGTTTCTGTTTGCCAAGTGGAAAAGTGAATTTACAACACCTGGTGACCTTGGATGAAGGGCAGCTAGAGGTTCTCATGAGTTGTTAAATCACTGGATATTTCTTCAAGCTTCTGAGTGGATTGGGAATTATTTGGCTATAGCAAATTGGAACAAATACTGGTTTATTTCTGCATTCTTGAAGTTTCTTTATTTACTTCCTCATTCTCTTGTACGGGAAACAGCAAGTTTAGAGAAAAGAAATAATGAACAGTAATGACCCAGGAAATGAAGTGAGACACCAGGTGCAGAGACTCAGTTAATATAGGAGCAAGGAGAGCAGCAAACCCAAAACATCTGGGTCTCTTATTTAAGTTGATGACTGAAAGTGCAGCCAGCATAGGTCAGCCAGGATAAATTTGTGAAGTCTTCCAACAGCATGATGTTAAACATTGCTTGTCTTACAGGCACTGATTGCTGAGTTATGGGCAGTTCAATACCACCTCAATTTTTAGTGTTACCTTTAAGCATGGTCATATATAAGTGCCAATGGTAAACTGTAAATGCAAGTGCTAAACCATTTTAGCTGACTAAACGTGAACTATTGCCCGTAAA
Source organism: Megaceryle maxima (assembly GCA_024605025.1). Classification (NCBI taxonomy): domain Eukaryota; kingdom Metazoa; phylum Chordata; class Aves; order Coraciiformes; family Cerylidae; genus Megaceryle; species Megaceryle maxima. The sequence goes on along the minus strand of JANHGN010020330.1, from coordinate 14,990 downwards.
AGAAGCGTGTTCCTTACTCACTGTGAATTCTTTAAGCAAAATATGAGAATAGAAGAAGGGAATGTATTTCCAAATGAAATCAGTCTGGCATTTACTACAAAAGCACCCTTGAATTTCTGGGCTTCAGCATGGATTGTTGTAAATAGTATTATACTAACATAAAGCTTTTTTCTACTGCTGTTGTATTAAGATTGCTAGGAAGATGGAGGTAAGTGGTCCTGATATTTGGTGGGGGTTGATGTTGGCATACCTCTGTGTGTTTAAGATGACTCATGAACAAAAGCTCTCAGATAGCCAGAACTATCAGAATTTATTCAAAGCTGAGAGTTTGGAAGCAATCAGAGTGGAAAAAGAAAATTATCTTTGCAAGTTTGGCAAGTTAAGATTTGTAGATTTTCTGCAGGCCAGTGTCGCTTTCCTTTTTTTATTCGTGCAACAGAGAATCCACATCCTTTTCTGCACACCAGCATGTTGTGTGCTTTCAGTCTCTTTAGTGCACGGGAAGGAATAATTTTAAAGAGAGGGATGGGGTAAGAAAAAGAGAGAGAAAATTCCCCCATCTCCTGAAATGGAAATTTCTCAGCTGAGGGCTTTCTGGGGCTCCTGCCTGTGAATTGCCACTCCCAGCGCGGTGTGAAAGCGTACAGGATTGGTCCTTGTATGCTGCCTTGCCTTCTTGGGTCTGGCTCTTTCTTGCTGGGTTTCGAACGCATTCAAACCACAATTGATTCAGGTTCCTGTGCTTATCCCTCCTTTCTGAATTGAAGATGAGTGCCAAAATCAATTAGCCTTTATCTGCAAATCTTCCTCTCCATAAGATGTTCAGTGTTTTAAATTGTTGATTGAATGATTTAAAATGGCTTAGTTCTTTAAACACCACCAATGTAGTAATTTCAAAAGTAGCCAGATGAAGATCAGTGGAGGTGCACTGTTGTGAGAAGTTTGTCTTTTAGCAAGACTGTCTTAGCTCAACAGTTGAGGTTTGGATTTTTTCCTTAAAAATAAAAAAATCCCAAGTAATCGCTGCTCAATCACAGTTTGCACCCCTGAGAACAAGGCAGATCAGGAAAGATGTACTGGAACAGCTTCCAGATTTCTGCTGATATCAAGCCCTGGTATTATTTACGTGTTGTGACTGAACTGGTTTATTTGTCTAACCTGTAAATTATATTTTGTGTTTGTAAAATGCAATTAGTAGTTGCCCAGCTTTGTAGATGGCTTTGGGAAGTGCTAGATGTAATTGTATCATGGTTTTGTACTGAACTTACGCATTGACCTGTTTGGTTTTTTTTCTTTTGCCTTTTTATGCTTCTTTAGGCTGGATAGCAAAATCATGGAAAATGACTGTATAATTTCTATCCACATGCTGTGCATAAGTCCAGAACTCTCCACATTTGCATTACGTTGGCTTTCCACATGCAAGAGAGTATCTGAGAGCTGCACTTAAACACCAAGAAATTAACAGGGTTATGTATTAGAGAAATGGAAACTGATTGGATAAAAATGAGAGAAAACTGACTATTAAAGAGAACAAATGTGACTTCAGCTGAACTGTTGACAGATGCCCACTTGCTGCATTTTATTATTTCCAGATGAAAATATAGGTTTCTTTAGCTTGTAAGGTAGGTGCTATGGATTGCTAACTGTGATTGAACTATGGATTCCTAACTGTGAATGTTTCTTAGTGAGTCATGTGCATTGGTCACACTTGCATTCCAAGTAGTCAGAGAGATCTTCGGGGGGGGGGGGCTTATTTCAATAAAAAGTTTGAGCTCTAGGACTCCTTTGGCTCTAGCTCATTTTCAGTATGGTGTTTTGGCATAAATAGCATGGTGTACTGGCTTAAGGAGACTCTGGGTAACAACACACAGGTGTTGATGCTCTGTGTCTGGGTGAAAAAAAAAAAAAAAAAGTTAAAAAAAGGCACATCTATAGAGTTCTTTAAATGATAATTAGTCTCACAGTGGAGCACAGTTTGGCTGTCTTTGTGTTACAGCTGTTATGTCTCCAGGACCCAAATAACCTTGTTTTGATGCAATACTATAAGGCAAGTGATGCAATGCATCGCATCTATTAATTCTGAAGGAGAATATCCATTTTCTTTAATTAGATCCACTTAACACAAAAGGCATGTTTTATTTCTGAAAAGGGAAGTAGAAAGGTAACTAAAGAAGGAAGCTGTTCATGATGTATATATGTATAGCCATTCTAAAAGGGATTTAATGTTAGTCAGCCTTTCTTAGCTCTGTTGTTCAGCTGCTAGATCCAAAAGGCAAGTGAAACAATGGGGGGGTTTAGTTATATAAATATGAAGCTGTAGAGTGGGAGGTTGTCTTCAGAACTGTTTCCTATAACCTATAATTGGGTCTCCAAGGAAGTGTAAATTATGCCTGCAGCTTGAGCTGTAGCTAATGCTCTCTGAGAATAATTATTCTGATCGTTGTTGGAGGAAAAAGAGCGGAGGAATAGGTGCAACATGTGGACAGCGAGTATAAGTGTGGTATGTATGTTAGCTCTACTGTTTGTTTCTTTATGCTAATCAATTCTCATGATGATAATAGGTTAATTATCTGCATTGATTTATTTCTGAGACAACCAGCTTGAGGTTTCTTTCTATTTAAACCTGACCAGACTGGAAGACCTTGAAACAAAACTGTGAGCTGTGGCTTCTGATATCCAAAAGGTCTTCATAGTCAATTTCCACACATAGTGGAGAGGTTACAGCTTGCACTTTCAGAGATGATTGCTGCAAATTCTCCACAGCTCTGTCACAAATTAGACTGCTACAATATGGGTGGAGTACAAGCCCGAGAGCACTCGGAAATTTTAGGGTTTTTTTTATTTGTGGTTCTACATGGGACTACTCTGTATAAGGGTCACTACCTCGATGTCTGCTCTCTGTTCCCAGGGCCCAATGCAGTGTGGTAACTTTCATTAGAAGAAATTGAAGTGCTGTGGGATGTGAGAGATCTGACCTGTGGGGAACTAGGGCTTGAGCAGGATATGGCAGAACCTTGTTTTCCTGAAAGATGACTTTGGATATCCCAGGTATGGAGTTGGGAAGTCCAAGCGGGGTATCTGTCTCTGACTACTGGATCCACTGCCTTGGGATTTCCATTTTCCCCAACATGCTGTGTAGTTAGTATTGCTGACGGGACTGTGAGAGTGGAAATAAACTTATGAAAAAGGTCTGCAAACCAATTCAATGACGCTGAAACTTTATGGGAGTCTGTTCAATACAATGAAGTCTTCAGTGGTTGTTCAGTTCTAGCTGTTATCTCATATAGACTGAGAATAGTTTTATGTGGTTTATCCTGCATATAATTCTGAAATAGAGTTTTATTCTGCACATCACAATGAAATTTGGCTTAAATCCAACATCAGAATCCTTGCTAGCCTTTCTAAGTTCATGGTAATTTCTTTAGCAGTGAAATGTGATGTCATAAATAATGATTTCAAATTATAAACAGCAGGAGGTAATGAACTTTTAAAAGCTAATTTATGCATATGTTCCTACCTCCTTCCTACCAGTGTAATTTCCATAGAAAAATAGAGCCTGTCAACAGCTCTTTTAGCTTTTGGCTACTTCTAGAGGTTTTGATAACAATAATGGACTTCATTTGGGCATCATGATTGCATCATAGCTGAATTTGGTTCCTGATCTCTTAATATGTAAACTGTTGTTCAAATCCTGTAATTCCATGTTGAATTGCTGTTTAGTTCCAGAAATTGCATCATTCTCATGCGTACAAACAGCGAATCTCTAGGGCTTCTGACTCCTCTTGCCTTCACCCACAGTGCTGTAATAATGGTATATTTAAATGAGCTGTCTGCAAAGTACAGGTTCTTGAAACAAATTAACAATGTTGTTTCGAGGCAGTGGTAAGGTAGGAAGGCAAGAAAAATGTTTAGGAAATGGTCTGCAAAATGTGCCATGTGAGTGAATGGCATTGTAAGACCTGCTGCTACCTGGATCTGGAAAAGCTCTTCCCTTTCCTTCTGCACACTTGTAACAGGCTATTCTGAGGACTGAGGGAAGACCCAGGCAAGAAGGGAACTAGGATACTGCTATTCATTCTCACCATGGGATTTTTATTCCACCACTTCAGGAAAAATGCAACCAAGGCAAGTTTACAGAGGCCTGAATGAATCTGAGAGGCAACGGCAAGAAAGAAGGCAAAAGGAAAAAAATGTGCACCTTGTAGTGGCCCAGTACATCTTTCTGCCCTGCTGATTTCTCAGCATTTCTGGCTGAAGAAGAGGAAGCGGCTCCAGACAGTCCATGAAAGGTGGAGTGGCTTCAGCCTGCAGCACGGCAAAGCCTGAGTCCAGGGAGCACACTCTGGGTGCAGTTCTGCTTAATAACCACCCGCTCCCAACACAAGTGACTTTGTGAGTAGCTCTGTAAGTGACTGCTTATCCAGAGGACAGGTAAGGGGTTTCTAGGAAATTGTACTTTACTGGCACGCTGAGCACGAGCACAGCACGGTGCATTCACTTTGTATTGTTATAATAGCTGCTGCTTGTGGCTATTTGTAAATAAGTATGTAAGGTTTGCTTAATTTCAGGGTAATTGCTTCACAAACCATTCTGTAGTGTGTTTATTATGCCAAGCTATCATTAGATTCTTTGGGGAATTTATATTGGAAAAAGTTGGGCATTTCCAGGGAGCACAGGTTTTCGTTGACTAGAATAGCAATCAAGTAAGAAGCTAAATTAGCTAAACAAGTATCTCTGAAGGTACCACATTCAAGGAATCCCTCTTCTAGCAGGATGCAAATCCATCTCCTGTGCTTTTAATAAAGTCTTAAATACAGAATTCAGTATTAGGACAGGCAAGAAGGTGCTTACTGATTAGACCTTCCATGAGTGGGAGACTGCTTCCAGTTCAGCATTGCCACGGTCCCCATTTTATTTCCTGTTAATTGTTATGCTCTTTTGCTGTGATGCTATTTTTTTCATTAAGCTGAAGGGCTATACATGTCTTAGGTTCATATCAAGGGAGTTTTAGATTTGAAGTCATTCTAATTCACAGCTACTTGGATATCCAAGACACACTTTGATGTTTACACAGTCAGAACTGTACTTGGTCTGTGGCAGCAAGTCTAATACCTGCGTGTGCGCAGCTCGCTCCCTGTGTGTCTAGAGCAACACTGGTTTCAGTAGCATAACTTGGATCTAAAACCTGGGAACAAAATTGTCCCAAGGCATTAAGAGCATTATTTTTAGATATCTCCTAATATTAATCATCAGTAATGTCATCTACCTTGAAAATCAAGACTGTGCCATATTTCCTGATACCACTGCATTTCTTGGAGTATATATAAGGAGGATTTTGTGCAGAACTGAAAACTATGCATGAAATAGGTTTTCTGAGGGTGAAAATTATTGAAGTTTTCTTTAAATACATTAGAAGAAACATTAAGAAGATGTTCTTGCCCATTGTCAGATTAATGCACTCTTTATGCAATGTATTTTATACTTCACTGGTTTGTAATGAATAAGCAGAATTTAAAGTTCACATGAACATGCCTGAGGCCATAAGCATTCCATTAAATATTATTCAATTGGTATAATTTGATTTAACATTCTGCACTAACTGAATAGTGTTGGAATATAATAAAATAGTAAACTTCAATATTAATTTTTTACCCTATGTGATGTGTAGACAGAAGTTGTCCTTGCTATGTCAAAGTCCTGGGCACTGCTTTTGTTCCCCAGAAAAGCTTTGTGGAAGACTGCTCGCCCATATGGCATGTAGATGAAGGAATAACTGTGAGAGTCGTGCATTTCTTACCTCAGAAAGTAACCTGTTGATAATTCCCCCTTTCGTCAATCTGTGGCAAATTCTGTGGTCTCAGTCTGGAGGTTTTCTCTCTGTATCAGCCAAATCAAGAACCGGCACTGCTTGGGCAACGCTGTTTCGGGAGTACGGAACTGGTTCAAAGTCTCAAAGGGCTGGAGGCGATTCCCTGTAAAGTCAGTAGATGGTTTCCTATCGACTACATTGAGAATTAGAACATGTCCTGTGAGACTTATTTAAGAAGCTGCTTGCAAAGTAGGTATATTGCTGCCTAGCTTATCAATCAAAATACATCTGTCTTTTTAGTTCTGCTGCTGTTATAACTATGTTGCTTTGTAAGGTGCTCACAGGGAAACTTGGAAACTGTTTCACCTTGTAGGAATGAACACGACTATTCACTGGTGCTTGCAGCATGCACCATTTACAAGGAGTAGGAGGGCACTGGGTGTATGTATAACACATCTTGTCTTAGGTACTGCAGTGCTCCTACTGTTTTCATATTTCTCCTTGTTAATGGATATCTAAAAGACACACACAACCATAACTCGGGAAAGCACAGAGAGGTTTCAGTGTGACTATAATAAAAGCATTGTGTCGTCCTAGAGTGTAGCATATGAAGGTGATGAGATACAGATACTATAAGTAAATAAGATACCTTTTAAACTGTGTTCCTTATATTAAGGATGCAAAGCAGAAGGAGAGTTTAAAAGACTGCTACAGCTTTCTCCCATCAGGGTATCTTTTATCAGATGATATTTTTTAGCCTCTTTGTAACTCCTGACACCAGAACACACTTAAACAAGACTCAAGTTACATGCCCAGAAGATGAGCAAAGCGTTGGCGATTGTTTGCCTTGCCCTTCTCCCTGGGGTGACCCGTAGCTGAGTAGTACAGGCACCTGTGGATACCGCCTGTTCCTTCTCACATCCACATGAACAGTCAGTGTTGTATGAAATGCACTGTCAGACAAATGTGAGGCAGACCATAGCCTGCCACTTGGGCCCCCAACTCACAGTTCTGTGGTAAATGCAACCTCAGAAAATAATAAACAATATACTTTTATAACAAGATTTGGGCTAAAAAACACCTAAACCTCATGGAAACAGTTCTTGGTTAGATGTCCTCTTCAAAGGAGATGCAACAGCACTGATAGTTTCTTCAAAACATTTGTGAATGAAAGTGAATGTACTCAGACATCCAACTGCATAGTGCTTTTGTCAGAAGTGGTAATGTACTAAGGGTTTGGGGTTTGTGTGTCTCTGTTAATGTACAGTGCTGCTGTTAATTTTAACAGTAGTGCAGTTCTGGAAATGAAAGATGTTCAGGGCTAGAATTGTGCAGCTGGCCAGGGACTGCAGGAGCTGTGTCCCAAGGGCAGGTAATACCCAGCAGCTGGAAAATACAAGAGTCTCTGATACCTGCCTAATGTGAAGGGTAATAGACATCTTAAGATTTAATTAATCTACAGGCCACTCTCATTATTAAAAAACAATTTTAGTTAAGGAAAAGAGGACATCAAACATTCCCAGTCCTGTAGAAAGTTGTCATTGACCTTGCTGTAAAGATCTTGCTTTCAGTGAGTTTGCATCATGTAGTCATGGAAAATACTGCTTTTAGTTATCTTAAGCAGATCACTTGGCAAGGTGAGCATAGCACTAAAATTGTGTTCTCAACAGAATGGAAAAAACAGATAAAAAACCCAACTTGATAAGATAAGGTAAAAATAGTCTGACACCACCAATATCTCTGAAGGGCTGGATTCACATCTACAGTAGTTTACAGAAATGTGGTCAGAAACACACATGTTCCTTTTCAAAAACAAACAAAAGCATGAGACCTTCAAGAAGGATGCAAGAAGTGTAAGTGTAATCCTAAATGTAATCTTAAGCAGTGCAGAAAATTAAAAAGCAGAGGTGCAAAAATGCAGCTATGCAGTTATGGACACTTGAACTGTTAGTTCTCAGCCTGTGCAAATGCTGAGACTCATCCCAGTTGCGTTCAGTAGGTAATGAAGGTGGAGCCAGGCTTTGCTGCTCATGCTGCTTGCCTTGCTTTGCTTCAGGGGTGATCACATCTTGCCACCCGTGGATTGTTGTAATAGATGGTTTGCTATTCTAACTTTTATTTGTGAAACTTTTTTTTATCCTTTACCCTTATTCTGACTTGTTGATTCTGCTAGCAGCACATCACTCCTCTTTCATATCACTGGGATAGCGTGCTCTGCTGTAAAACTACTATTAGGCAACGTGTATTTTATGCTCTGCTGTACCTCTGGTAATATAAAGCTGGTCTAGAAGAACTGCAGCAAGTATCGGGAAGCACAAGCAGATCTGTAACAAGGGAATGCAGACTGAAGTGCAGCTCAGCTTTTATCAAAGCTGTAAGCCCTGATGAATCCATGGGAATTTGACATGCAGGTATCAGTGATTAATACTGAAATGCAGTGTCTTTCTAGGGATTTTGTTGCTTTGATTTTCTTTCCTATGTTTTGAACTAGATTTAGCCACAATTAACTTCAGCAGTACTGAAGTGTGGTTTATAGAGTTTCCTGGTTCAGATGGCTGGCATGCATTGTTTTGTTTGAGGTGGTTTGTTTTGTTTTTGTTTTTAAATTCAGGTATCCTTTGCTGCCCTGTGTGCAAACGGACCTGCTTTGCAAGGGATGTAGCTGAAAATTTCTTTCTCAAGGGCTCTCCCACTGGTAATTCAGCTATGGCAAAGGTAAGTGAAAATCACTAAGCTAGGTACCTTGTGAGTTGTTGAAAAGCTACCAGATGAACACAGTTTGAAAACAGAACAAACTTCATATGGAACAGCAGACTTTCTTACAGTTTGCTTATGCAGCACTGTAATTGCTTCACTCCTAGAGATGGACATACTGCCTTCATAGTACTTTATGAACTCTATTTGAAGACTGAGTTAGACTCTATGTACTTAAAATAGAATCAATTAGAAAATATTGATGCTAGTGGTGTAGGACTGGATCTGTGACAATCAATATATAAGGAAGATAATTAAACTCTTGGACTCTTTGTCTCCTTTCTGCTCTCAACACAAAGTAAACAGAAGCAAAGTATTGGCTAAATCATTGCACCAAGATTACCCATTGGATCCTGTGGGCAATTTTGGTTTTTGGTTTTGGTGTTTTTTTGGTTTTTTGTTTTTTTCTGTTTTAATGATAAAAAGGGTCATAACATGTTTCAGTTTCCCACTGGGGAATGGATGCAAAAGGTAATTGGAAGGCATAGGATTACTACCTTGGCCTTGTGGTGACACTGTACGTAGATGGGTTTCACTTCCTTTGAATACCCAGTTAACAGGCAGGACTATTCTCACAGCTTTTCAGTTGACACTTTGAGTCACAAGGAGGAACAGAGAAAGGTGTGTATTTCTGCCCCCTGTATTACCTCAAGTTTTTTCATATGCACTCTTCAAAGAGAAGAAGAAAATTCATAAGATATTGCTGAATCTTTAGAATGCACTTTTATACTGGGATTTCTTAACTACCATGACTCGCGTCATTTACCTTTCAAGGAAAATTTGTGTAGAAAGGAAATTGAATGAGAATATCTAATTTCTTCAAAGACACTAGATTATTTTTTCAAACCTTTAAAAGAAGGTTTTCTTTTCTGTAGTCCCTCAGGAGTCCTAAGAGTAGTTCAGTAAAGGAGATCTCTCACTGGAGCATAGAAGCACCCTAGAGGGACTCGTGAACTTTACTCATAGTTTTTGGCTTCCTTTTCATTAGCAATCAAATCAAGTGCCAGTGAAGCTTGCTTACTGTCTTTTGTCCACCATCTCACCCAAAAGCAAAGCTATAGTTTCACCAGAAGCAGCACCTGCTCATCTAACTGAGACACAGTTCAACTGCCGTAATTTTCTTAATCCACCTAGTATGTTCAAATGGGAATCTGTCAAGGCTTGTAACAAAGCATTTGGAAGCAAAACATTTCTCAGTGTGTGAGGCAGTGAAGCACAAATGCTGGAATGTGCTGTATACCAACCAGCAGCAGGAGTTTCAAAAATATGCAATTCAGAATCTCTTGCCCAAAAGCCTGTTTCCACATCACAAATAACGTAACTCTGGGAACACTCTGTGCTCTGCAACTTTACTTTTAAGTTAACACAGTACAATGTCAATGTAAGTTCTAGTCAGACTCGCAGCTGAATGGGAATGGTTACAGGTAAACCCATGACTAAGCAGTTTTGGTTATTGCAGAGAAGGCAGAGCATGCCTCAGCACTTGATGTGTTCCCTAAGCTGGTCCTTCATGAGTACATTTTAAATTAGACAGTTCTTTTTCGATGACAAACTTTGCTTCCCAAAATACACACCCTTGCATTTTGGTTATATAAGCTATTTGAGGCTTTTGGTTTAAATTACGTCGTGTCTTTCTGAAAATGTGGATAAGCAAAAGGCTAAAACAGCAGAATGGCTTACATAAATACTTCCCTGGCTAGACAGTTGAACACCTTTAAAACTTTGCTGTCTTACGGTCAAGAATCGTCCAACCTCTTTGAAAAAGATTGGGAATACTTAGAAACTCTGGAACAATGGGTTAAGATACCAGTTGTGACATTTCAGCCCCACTGATTGGAATGGTAAAATTAAAATTAATTTCAGTAGAACAAAAGTTTTCTTCTTGTGCTGAAGTGAATCAGAACTTGACTCGCTTCCATCTCAGAAGTTAAGTGAATATAGGTGTTGCATTTAATGTTAAAGCAGTGATTTAAAACTAAACCAACCAGCAGAGAACTGCGATTGTTCTTCTTTCAGGTTTTCTATTTCCCAAGATGCTGCCAAGAGAAACTTTTCTATGAAATTCATCAGGGCTTATGTGCTGAGTACATGCTTCTATATTCTTCTTTTCATGGTTCCCATCAGGATAGTTGGGGTGCAAACTTAACTGAATTGAATTGACAATAAGCTGATGCCCAACAGAAAGGGCAGCATAGGAAGTAATTTTGCCATCTATTATTAGTTACTTGAGCACCCCTGAGCAGTAGCAATATTCAGGAACTACGTGCAAGTACAGTAGATGTATTGTAACCTTGTAGGAAATGTTTCAGTTTGATAAACTGGTGGCAAAGATTTTATGCTTTGATGATGGTAAAGTTGTATCGCTATGTTCACTCAGCCCATTAGTACCTATCTGTGGATATGGTAAATCAAAACCATTAATATTAGGAGTTTTCAAACAGGGTATTTTATGCTTAGTGCAAATCCTTTTAGAAAGAAATATCTTTATAGCTGCCTTGAAATGACTCGAGTTCATTCTGGATACCAAAGGTCAAATCACCCCCTTCCTTTATCTGCTGCTTTATTCATTTCCCCTTTAGTGACACTTTCAGACAGCACAGCCTATATAACAAAGGGCATTTCTTAAACTGTTGAATCAGTGATGATTAATTAAGGTTTCCAGATCTTCTCATGTTCCCATGTCTTACGCTTCCAGTTCACCACATATGCTATCAGTATCTAAACTGACCTCATTTCTGGTCAGTTTTTCATTAACAGTATGTGGCTACACCCATATCGTTTCCTAAATTGCCTTTCCATTGGCAGGTTTTATGTATTTTTCTGACAGTTACACTGTATCAGAGTGGTTCTTACAATGCTAAAGCAAATAGAGTAAGCTCTGATTTCGAACAAAGCAGTGTAGATTTGGAGTAGCTCTGCTGAAGTAGCTCCTGTTTATGTTCATATACATGAAAATGGAAGTGGATTCTAGCCTACTGGGTTTTTAATTTGTTAATAAATAATTAGTAATGGACAGAAATTAATGAATGATACTGAAATAATATGGTAAAATGCTTTTACATAGTGTTGTGATTAGAAAGGGTATGGTACTTAGCCCATCAAAAAGTGTTTTAAACTGGGTTTGACTTTTGCATTTCAAGTATTTACTTGGCAACCTGGACTATCTTTTCTGAGGTAGAAAATATCTATCTAAATATACATATATATAAAAATATATATAAAAATATATATACATATATTATATATATTGTACATTCATTTGATATGTTAAAGCAATCAGTGAGTAGTACAACACTAACAGAAAGGGATTAGAAAGCACACCACTCATTTTCAAAATTAACTTGTAGCCAAACTCTCCTTAACTAAAATCAGACAAGTCTTATTTCATAGCTTCATGGTTTTTTCAATTCACAAGAAAAGTCATTATGATTATTCTGACTTCATGTGCAACATGGTCTCCAGAATTTTTCTGAATAATTCTTGCATCATGTCATACTTGTGATTGACTGTGCCAAAGCCCAGAAAGACAATGAATTTGAGAGCTTCAAATCTTAATTTTACTCTGCTCCCTCTTACATCCATGAACAGACTCAAAATCACTTTAAACTGTATTGGTTTGAAGAAGATAAATATTAGCTTACCAATCTGAATCATAGTCTATTAAAGAAAACACTTTGTACGGCTAATTTGTTATTCTTGTACGTAACTGCACTTTTTGTTCTTAGAGCTGCTCCATGTGTAAAGAGAAGAGACCTGCTCACAGTCTCTGTACAAGCTGCAATAAGTGGCTGTGCAGCTCCTGTACAGAGGAACACAGACATGGCAAAGAAACTGGAGACCGCTTCCTGTCTGTATCCCTGAAGGGCTGCACAGGTACTGAAGATGCACTTGGAAATTTTGTTTCTTCTCATATCAGTTTTTCGGTTGAAAAAGGAGCAGTTGCAGCCACTGTGCTGGACACCATGCTCTGTGTGACTCAGGAAGATATGTATGTGTCAATGAGAGATTATGTGATTTTCCTGTAACTTTAGGGCCATTGTCGCAACTGTCATTCCACAGTATTTGAAAAAAAATATTTGTGTTTCACAGAGACAAGTTTCACAAGTTTTTGGGGTTTTTTTAAATGTTTAGATAAATGAGAAAAAAATATAAACAAACCCTGTTTCATATAATCAGGTGGTTCCAGGGTCTGGGTCTTTTAGAAAAACATGAAGACTTTCAATAAAATTGTGAGAGTTTGCAAATTTATTTTTTCTCTGAACTATAATAGCAATCCTTGTCCGTGACACCATTGCTTTATACTCCTCAGCATCCGAAGATGAAGGAAACAAGCTTTCCTTGTTTTGCCCAGTGCACACTCAAGAGCCGCTCAAGCTGTTCTGCGAGACGTGCGATACCCTTACGTGCCGTAGCTGCCTTCTGACTGAGCATAAGGAACACAGGTACCACACATGGCTTAATCATGACCCCATCTAAAACTGCAGCTAATTTAGATTTAAGACTCTTCATCTGCATTTCCTGTGAGCTGAAGCTGCAGGCCAGTCCGAACTGAAAAGCTACAGCAAACTCAGTGCATTTGTCTTATGCCCAAGCAGCGTAACATGGTTTGCTTACTGCCCTCACAGAATCACTCACTGCAACCACCAGTGTGCACCTTCCCAATTATTTTGTCAGCTGAGATACTATGCATGTGTGCATATAGTTCCTGTGATTGTGCTTCAAGGCACAAGTTGAACTCAATTATCTAGCATTGTTCAAACACTTCTGTTTCCCTTTATCCAAGACATCCTGACTGTACAAGGTCAGAGATACCAAAACTTAAGCATGCTGCTTGCCTGTGGGAGTGTGTGAGCCATGTAAGGAAATGTCTATACAGTGAGGTCTTTTTCTGAGATGAGCCTGCCTATATGAAGGTTGATAAAGTTCAGCTGTCACAGAGACCATCTGTAGTAGGAAAGGAGCAGGCAACAATGTCCAGACAGGTATTAAGGCAACTGGTCGTCCCCTACACTTAACCAACTGGTAAGTTGTTTACCTATCAATGGAAGAAAAAACCAGGGTGTGAGACTTTCCCCTTGTTTCACAGGTTCAGCCATCTGAATGAAGCTCTGCAAAATCAGAGAGTTATCCTGGAAAATGTCATAACTAAAGTAGAAGAGAAAAAGAGTGGGATTCAGGTTTCTGCTAAACAGATTGAAGACAGGTAATTGCTATGTTTTGGGATTTTTTTGCCATGAAAGTGGGTGATCAGTAAAAATAATGTTTTCATGAAATGTAGGTTAACAGAAGTAAATGCAGTTTTGTTTTGTTTTTGTTTTTTTCTTGGAGCGTACGAAATAACAGGAAATTAGAAATATCTAATTCATGTTCAAGTAGTAGTGACAAGTCACGACATTGTAATACATGATTCCATAGTCCTTAAGAAGTGTGACAGCTAACTTCAGACTTAAGAGTTCTTTGTGTAATCCATTTCCAAACTACAATTTGAAAAGATTAGAAATAAAGACTATTTAAAACATACCTCATTTCTTCAAAAAAACTCAAAACAAGTTGCAATTCCAGTCATGACTAGTACAAAAATGAAAATATTTTATTATATGACCTGTATTTCAGCTACTGATTATGCATTTGTTAGCTGATGGATCTCTTTTCTGCTTTAATTAAATAATTTCAAATGCCTTAAAAGAGTAGAAATCAATTTATACTATTTATGCTCTTATAGAAAGAGAAGGATTTTTGGTTATGACTTTTGCATGAGTTTGTTGACAAAGAAGATGGTTCTTGGCATGATGTTTGAGAGGGTCAATCAGCATCAGCATGCCACATCCAGATGGTAGTGGTCAATGGCTTAATGTCCAGATGGAGGTCAGTGATGATTTGTGTCCCCAGGGTTCCGTATCGGGACCAGTGCTGTTAGTATCTTCATCAATGACAAGGACAGTGGGATCAAGTGCACCCTCAGCAAGTTTGTAGATGACACCAAGCTGAATGGTGTGATTGACACACCTGAGGGTTAGGATTCCATTCAGAGGGACCTGGACAAGCTCAAAAAATAGGCTTGTATGAACTTTGTGAGGCTCAACACAGCCAAGTGTAAGGCCCTGCGCCTGGGCCAGGGCAAAGCCCAGTATCAAGACAGGCTGGGGAATGAAGGGATTGAGAACAGCCTTGCAGAGAAGAACTTGAGGTACTGGTGGGTGAAACGCTGGACGTGAGCTGGCAATGTGCGCTCGCAGCCCAGAAAGCCAACCGTATGCTGGGCTGCATCAAAAGCAGCGTGGCCAGCAGGGCGAGGGAGGTGATTCTGCCTCTCTGCTCTGCTCTGCTCTGGTGAGATCCCTCCTGGAGACCATCCAGCTCTGGAGTCCTCAGCACAGGAAAGACATGGACCTGTTGGAGAGGGGCCACAGGAGGCCACAAAAATGAT
>JANHGN010020329.1:25660-45383 GCA_024605025.1 Megaceryle maxima | reverse complement strand
CAGCCCCCCTGCCATGGCAGGGACACCTCCCACTAGAGCAGGTTGCTCAGAGCCCCATCCAGCCTGGTCTTGAACACCTCCAGGAATGGAGCATCCACAAGGATGTTCTTTTTCCAAGAAGGATCAACTTTTTCTTAATTGAGGAGGAGGTGACATCACTCAGATTTACTGCTATTGCACTGGAAAAAATGAGGTACTGCTTGAAGTAAATGAGGTTAAAATTTCATGGCTGGAACAATTTAATAACTAAGTTAGACTGGGTGAAAAATTAAAACTTAGGGATGCTGACAGAGTTTTAGTGGTTTAAGCAAAGGGTTGTTCAAAGTTCAACAAAGAATTGGAAGAAAAATTTAATACGGAGGAGTTAAAGGGATTTGATTTGCATTTGAAATGGAAGGTTTTGCTTTATTTGGCAATACCGAGCTAATGGTCTCTTGATTACGTTTGACTCTCTCCATCTCTGGAGTAACTGGTGTTGGGATGCCAGTCCCTAGTCCCTCTTTGTATAACACCTGTGAGGTACAAGAAAGTTTCCACAATAAAAAAGCACTCAACACAGGAAAAACATTAAATCTGACTATTTTGTGAGTTAAGTTTAGCATTAGGATCACTTTTTAATTAATTTCACACTTGTTCTAGAGGCAAATATTAAGGAAGAGGCTGATGATTGGTTATTCTGTAAATGTATGACTAGAGATACTAGAAGATAAAGGGTTAAGATAAAACAAACATGGAGAGAAACAGCACCTTAATTTAACAGCTTACTTCCAGTTTTGGTTCTTAAAAGAAATGCATGTAAAGTTGTAACACCACCCCAGAAAAAGTTAAAACAGAACCAGGTGGAATATAAATGAGTTAAAAATATTGCCAGGGAAAAGATGGGAGCAGGGTGAGATTCTCAACCATGGGAGAAAAACAGATTATACATTAGGATGTTATGCAAAAAGCAATTATAATTATTTTCTTTTTTTTTAAATACCGAGCTAATGTGTTCTTGATTGCGTTTGACTCTCTCTATTTCTGGAGTGACAGGTGTTGGGGTACCTGTCCCTAGGTCCTCTTTGTACAACACCTGCAGAACACAAGCACCCAGAAAGGTGAGAAGAACCTCCCCACAACAGCTGCAGCACATCTGGATAGGTAATTTACCTGTGTTAGAGGTACCTGGTAGGTGGGTTTTGGTTTTCATCTTGGTTTAGGAAATCTAAGTGTACTACTTTTCAAGCAGTCAGCATTTTTAGAGGGTTGTTTTATTTTTTAATGATGTTAACAAACAGCTGAACCTTTATAGACATGGTCAATTAAAAAATACTTAGTTGTGGGTTCTATTCCATTTTGATCTCTGTGACTATTTGGAACACCACTATTTTATTTTGGTTTACATCTCTAGAAAGAAAATCAGCTGAGTTTTAGCTCTCATATTAAGTTTAACTTAACCTGCAATTGTTTTTTTACATTTAAAAATTGTAAATTAAAAAAAAAAATTAAAAATGGCATTTTTCACAAAAGGAATTGCACAGGAGATGCCTGGGTTGGTTTAAATCTGAACCATGTAGCAATACATTACGGATGCATTCACGAGTCTTCTCGCAACTAATAAACCACTTGCAATAAAACAGGCTAACAAAAAATGAAAAAAAAAAAAAATTCACCTCTTGATGTCATTGAAAGAATGAAGAAAAAAAAATAAAGCAAAGACAGCAAGGGAAAGGAAATGATGTAAAAGGTTAGAAAAACTGAAGAATTATATGAAAAAATAAAATTCAATAGTGCAAAAGTGAGCTGTAAGACATGAGTACCATAAAGAGATCAAAAGTGCTCATAAAATCAGGAAGAGAAAATCATAAGACAGTTGTTATATGGGTGCCATGAACATATAGGTAATAGAATGTATCGGCCATTACCGAACTGATGTGCTTCTGTGTCTCCTTGACACGCTTCACCTCTGGAAGATCAGGAATCGGAGTTCCTTTTCCAATGCTCTCCTTGTACTTAATCTACAAAGGGACAGACATCAGGAAAAAGTAAAAGGATTGTCATAAAGCACAGCAACATAGGTCATTGATGCTTTACAAACTCATTCAGATCTCAGATACTAAATGTACTCTGAGAGAAGGAAATCTTCAAGGAACCATCTTCTTGCCACACTTCTACAGAGCCCTTTAACTTGGCTTAAGGTAAGAAAAGCAGAGTCTTGTCTGAATCAGAATTTTTCAGTGAAGCTTAAAATTTGGGTATCTGACATCTCCCAGAAGCGCAATTTCAGCAAGAGTAAACTTGGACTTTAGGAAGACAGTCTTTACTCTGAGGGTGGTGGAGCACTGGAACAGGTTGCCCAGGGAGGTGGTTGAGGCTCCATCCCTGGAGACATTCAAGGTCAGGCTTGATGAGGCTCTGAGCAACCTCCTCTAGTTGAGGATGTCCCTGCTCGGTGATGGGGGGGTTGGACCAGAGGATCCTGAAAGGTCCCTTTCAACCTGGGGCATTCTAAGATTCCCTGATTTATAGCAACAGTACCATTTCAAGGTTTCTTACACTGAGTTCCAAAAAAAAAGGTGATATTAAAAATGTAAAATGATTTCTAAAAATGTTATCCTAATGGCATTGAAATAAGCACTGAGATTCATTGGTGGATACATAAAGAGCATTGTCCTGATCTTGTGGACACTTGAAGATTTAAAAGGTCTCACTGGCTTCAACCTGAGCAGAGGAGCTGCTGTTAAAGTAGATAGTGGTGGACTTGGTAGAGTAGGGTTGATGGTTGGACTTGAATTCAAGTCTTTTCCAACCTAGATGATTCTGTGACTCTATGATTCTATTCCCAGCATCTTTAGAAGCAGTCTGTAACTTGAGCTGGTGATGTCAGCACTTCACCAAAAGGGTTTTCTAAAAACAGGTGTAAAAAAAATATCTTTGAACCTGATACCATGTGGCCTTTCTACCAATGAAAGAAGAATTTTTGATTTGTAACAATCTATGGTATTCAAAGGTGGGAGTCATCAGACAACATTAACAATTACAGTGTTATTTGCATTTCTACTGTAGTGTAGCACCAAAAAAAAAAAAAACCACAAAAAACCCAAACCCAACCAAAAAACCAAAAAAAACAACCCAAAAAACCCACACAGAAAAAAACCCAACAACCTAAACATTTCACAAGAACATTTTTAAAATGTTATGTTAAACAAATGGCTGAAATGTTGGTAACTTTTACGTTAAAATGATGTCAGCATTCAAAAAAAAAAGCACAAAATATTTACAAATTTCAAAAGAAAAGTAGTAAACACAATTTTCCCAATTCTATAGTGTTACATTTTTTAATATAATGAAAAAGCTTCACAAGACATGCTTTAGCAAGGCTTTTGACACTGTTTGCCCTAGCACCTTTATGGACAAGCCAACGGAACATGGGTTAGATAAGTACACAGTGACACAGACTGAAAACCAGTTGAATGTCTGGGCCCAGAGCATTGTGATCAGTGGCACAAGAGCCAGTTGGAGGCAAGTCACCAGTGGTGCAGCCTGGGGGTCTAAACTGTTTAATATCCTCATTAGTGACCTGGATTAGTGACCAGTAGAAGAAAGATATGGACTTACTGGAGCAGGTCTACTGCACTGCCACAAAGATGAGTAAGAGACAGGATCATTTTTATTGTGAGAAGAGGCTGAGAGAGCTGGACACTTCAGCCTGGAGAAGAATAGGCTGAGGAAGAACTTATCAATGTGGCCCCATCCCTGGAGACATTCAAGGCCAGGCTTGATGGTGCTCTGAGAAGCCTGACCTAGCAGATCTCCCTGCTTACTGCTTACAGATGACTTTTAGAGGTCCCTTCCAACTTGATACATTCTATGATTCTATAATCCATCATTCTATGTGTGTAAATACACAGTGAGAAGGAATGGAGAAGAGGGAGCTACTCTCCTCTGTAGTGCCCAGTGACAAGACAAAGGGCAACAGGGACAAATTAACAACCCCACCAAAAACAAACAAAAAAACAAAAACCAAAAACCAAAAACCAAAAACCAAAAAAAACCAAACAAAAAAACCAAACCAAACCAAAACAAACAAAAACAAAAACAAAAAAACCAAAAAACAAACAAAAAACCCTAAACAAAACAAAAAACAAACAAACAAACAAACAAAAAAAAAAGAAACAAAAAAAACCAAACCAAACCAAACCAAACAAAACAAAACACCAACCAAACTGAACACAGGAAAACACTTCTTTTTTTTTTTTTTTTACTGACAGTGGTGAGACACTGGAACAGGTTGCCCAGAAAGTTGTGGACTCTTCAACCTTCAAGATATTCAAAACTCACCTGTACACAATCCTGGACAACCTGGTCTAGGTGACTCTGCTTTAGCAGGGGGGTTGATGGGGTGATTTTGAAGAGTCCCTTCAAAACTAAATGATTCTTTGATTCTGTCCTAAATAAACTGTGTTTGGGATGAGGTTAAAAGGATTGCAAGAGTTTTCATGTTTTAGAAATGGATTGTAAGTAACAAATTGAATGTTAATCATTAGAAAGATTACTGTTTAAGTAGCAAGAATAGGAAAAACTTTTAGAAAGTAACCCTTAGCTGGATGGATTATTGCCAAACCACTGTTAGCAACATTTAAAGAAATAAAAAAGGGGGAAAAAAGGTATTATTTCAAGTTGTATTGGCATTGGTAGAGTATTAAAAATTAATTCTTTTGTACCGAGCTGATTGCATCCTGGGTTCGTTTAACTCTCTGCATCTCTGGTGTCTTTTCAATAGTAGTTCCAGGTCCAGTATCTTCTTTATATAAAATCTTAATATTTAGAATGAAGACAACATGGTTAAGCATACAAAACACAACATTATTTCTCCAAGAGACCAAGTACAGCCCCTAACAGTGATTTGTAGACAACAGTGGAGGCTGGAAGCCAGCTGAGAGGATCATGATTATCTCCTGCCTGATTGCCTGCCTGAAGTCTGTCCTACTACATGAGTGCCATTTGTGCAAGAAAAAAAGAAAAAAAGGTAGAATATCAAAACATTTCTAGGCTAATTTGTTCCTTTTGTTCTCATTTTGTTTATTTTGTTTTACACAAATGTCTTCCAGTTAGTTCCTTCCTACACTAATGGTGTTAGTGGCAAAACGATAGAGCAGACTCGAGGCACTTTACATGGAATGTGAAACACATCAGGCAGACAGTTCACTTTTCACTGAGAGGACAGTTACAACACAGCAAGAATATGATACTTCCATGGTAACAGGAGAAAAGATACCAGTAATGCCAATTTAAGTACAGGATCAATTGTTTTACTATATCACAGCCACATGTATGTGAAAGTGAAATTGGGGCACTCCACAAAAAAACCCAGTTGATCAAAAGGGGTAGCAAAAAACAGCTAAATCTACTTAGAATAAAACTAGTTTTGTTTGAAAAAGTCTTAGATGCATCTAAGCAAGTCAAGAACATAAGTACCTGTAAGGGTCAAAAATAGTTATTTTAGTAAACATATTAAACTGTATTTTTTGAAGGAGCACTAAAAACAGAAAATAACTATACCGAGCTGAAATTCTTCTGGTTTTCTTTCACACGGAGCATTTCTGGTGTGTCTTGTACAACTGTAACTTTTCCTTTACTGTTCTGTAGGTCCCACTGATACTGAAGCTGTTGAAGAAAATTAAAATGTCAAATGTTGGCTCTGTGCCATAAAAATTTACTCACAGGGTAAATTTAACTGAAAAAAAAAAATCAAATTTAAAATTAAAAAAGAAAATTAAGTGCACCTTATGAGGAGGTCATTTTAACACCACCATCAGTGATGTAAAGATGTCCCAGTTACCAGTACTCTGATTTGAATTAGCAATAGGAGATCCTTAACTGGATTCACTGAAAAATCTTGAAAGGGGCCAGATTGTGTCTAAACCACTGAAGTCTCAACAAGGAAAGTAAAAGATTTCAGGTCAGGCTGTGGAGGTCTGTTACTGACCATCCAGTCCTTCAGGCAGTCCCACGGACAACACCAGGCAACCTCTGTAAGTACAATTCTCTTTCACTTCCAAAGGAATTGTCAAAGAACTGCAGTAGAAAGTTTTTTTTCAATAAAATCAGAATCATTTTGGTTCCCTGTGTGATGCTTAAGTGGGCTGCTGCAAAAATAGCAGACCCTCTAACTGCAGATCCTTGAGGATGTAACAGCAGCCGAGTTGGGATCGGGGTGGGAGAACAAGACCCTACTAATTGACAAAAAGCTGAATGTGTTTTATTATTTGACAGTAATGATGTTTCTTTCTTATATACATACTGTGCTAAAGTTCTTTTGATTCTCACGGACTCTCTGCATTTCTGGTGTGTCTGCTACTGGCACATAGTGTGGCATGGTCTTTTCAGCTTCTTCTTTGTACTTTTTCTGATAGGAAATACAAAATATATTCCATTAATCCAAAAACAGTAACAAAGAATCTAGCATCACTTTTTCTTGCATAATGGAAATGTATGTCTGTGTTAGAAATTCAGATTATGCCTCTGTGTAAGATTGGTTTTAATCATTAGGTTGTTAAGGAGCAGGGCAATTAAGCTAAACCTACTTAGAACAAAATCAGCTTTGCTATTACAAAAGCAATAGAAATAGTTTCATTTTATAAAATAAATTAATTTCCATACTGAAATAGTATTTCAGAGTAAGAGGTGCCACATAAGAGCTCTAGAGAAATTTGTTTTTCTGGTGTATGTCCTGAATGTTGTGACAGGTAGTTTCTCAGAGGTACTAGTATCCCACTCAGGCTTCCCCGTGAACACTGCTGAATTGCTTCACTCAGGATACCTGGCTCGAAAGGTCCTTGACCTGCTGGGCATGGACAATCTCAGGAGTATCAACAACACTGGTGTAGTTGGCTTTCTCCATTTCTGCCAGTTGTTTGTACTTGATCTGTTGGGGAAAGCTCACATTTAGATGCCTTAAATCATAGCTTGATAACAATTTTCATTTGGTTTAAACAGAAAAAAACCTGTTAATAAATTTTCCTTTAAAGGAGACATCAGATGTGGTATATGAGATATCCACACAGACCTGGCTGGCAATGTCAGTGGCATTCTTTGCTCTCACAAAATCTGGTGTCTCCAAAGCCAGTTCTGTCAGACCTTTTCCTCGGATTTCTAATTCCAAGGCTTTTTTGTACTCTTTCTGCAGACAAAGACAGTAAATAGATATTTTGTCAACGTGAATGCAATGCCTTTAGCGACTTCAGAGAGGTTCACAACCACACCACAAAGTAGGAATGCTACTAAGATAAACTCACAATTAAACACACAAATGATGTCATTAAAGTGTGTACTTTATAACTTGTACTTTGTAATCTTGAGAACAAGCAGCAATACTCCAGCAGTAAATGGGGCACATTACAGGCCAGATGTATTAAAGTCACTCTTCTCACTCCAATTATCCCAAAGTCTAAGTTCCTTTAGATGATCAGCTCTCTACTCAAGAGTTTCTAGCAAATGACCAAGTTTATTCTACTGTTATACAGCCATAAAAATTTATCAGTTGGAGGCTGTCATATCCATTTGCCTATCTTCCCATTAGCTTTTGACATACCTCGTTCAGGATTTGAGTTGCATTCTTTGCTCTTAACATGTCTGGAGTCTCCTCTAAAGCTGTTAGTCCTTTACCTTTGACACCTTCCTCCAGATCCTTCCTGTACTCTTTCTGCAGGAGAAAGAAAATGAAAATGGCAAAACCAGGGTAAAGAGAGTTCTATGCTCTACAGCTTTGTTGAAAAAAAAAGTGGTTTTTTTAAATTATTTTTAAATGAAAATAAATAAATAAATACATATTTCCAAAAGCTCCACAAGAAAAATTACTGAAAACAACAACTTTGCATAGGGTTGTATAAGAACTACTGCAGCAGAACAGAGTATAGCAATTATTGCTGAAGATAAATTGCAAAGGCACACACATATACACCCTGCTGTGGAGCTGTTAGGCTGATGAATGTCAGAAAGGGACACCATAAATAGGAACATTGTTAATGAACAATGAAATAAATGCCCTCGACAAATTAGATCACAGCACAAAAATCTATGTAAACATGCTTCATGTGAATGGTTAGGAAAAAGAAAGTGGTGAAGAAGAAATGCTGCTGAGAATACTTAGTGGAATTATTGAACTTGGCAGAGGAAATAAGCACAGAATAACCACTACCTCGCTTGCTATTTTGGTTGCATATTTGACATGTAATATGGATGGTGTAATCTCCAAGCCAGTAAGGTTCCTGCCCTTAATGGACTCTTCGAAGTCCTTCTTATATTCTTTCTAATGAGAGTAAGAAGAAAAAAAAAAAAAAAAAAGCAAAATAGCAAATATTTATTACATTGTTTTTAATTACGTGAAAAGCCCCTGGGAGGATGGAGCAGTGGTCTGGTATTAATGTCACAATGACAATCTCCTACAGTAAACACCATGGGCAGCTAAAGCAATAAACCCTCTTTCTACTAAAGCCCATGAACTAGCTCATCACTTTCAATGGAAATATGACCTGACCCTGCCTTTTTTACTTATTTGTAAATGTAGGGAAAACATTCAAAGGAATCACTCAAAGATAATGACAAATGGCCTCATACAGATGTTTTTCAGCACGTATAAGCTTTCATTTGTGACAGAGGATGACTTCAAACAAACAGAGAAGAACTGCTTGAGGCAATAGAATGACAGGTCAGTGAACACTATGACAGCAGAGACAAACAGCAAATAAATGGGTTTCTCAAAAATAGAGTTCTGAGGTGGAAAGAATAACCAGGGTACTTTCTGTGGACTGTGATAACCGACACGAGTATGAAACTCGTGTTGCAAAAGTTTAAGGGAAAGGTAGTTGTTCACATGATATTTCTTCTAATGACTTAAAGACATGCTTAAGCTTCATTTACTGATAGCTTCTTGATGAAAAATGACAGATAATATACATTTCGTTGTGACACAGAAAAGTTTTATGAATTTTAAATGTAGTATTTCACCAGTAATACAAAACAAGGTGGTCTAACTCTACTTTTGCAGTCTCTCAGCATGCACAAGACAAAAGCAGAATGGCCTGTCTAAATCACTGTGAAAGCTTAACTATAAAAAATAAATTCTAAAGTTTTTTGGTCACCCAGAATTGAATTCAACCCTACCTCACTCTGCATGAGCTGAGATTCCTTTGCAGTAAGGTAGGTTGGAGTTTCAAAGTCCAACATAGGTTTTCCTTTCTCCTTCTCATACTTTTCCTTGTATTTCACCTGAGAAGAAAAGAAAAAAGTCACCCCCTTGAATAATCAAAGAAATTCATTGACTAGTATGTGCCTACTTTGGTCAACAGATTTGTGGCAAAAAAATGTATGCTGGTTTTTTTGCTCTCTTTACCTTCCTGGAATCCCTATTATTGACCATAAAATATAAAATCAAAGGTGAGGCTTGCAGCAAGATGTGTGTGCCTTAAAATTCTACTGATTTTTTTTCCCCTCTTGTAGAGAATAAGCAGTATCAGACCAGATTTCAAGAATTTACTGGTGACAAGACAGAAGACAGGTAGCTGTAGCAATCTAGCTTGAAGGCCCCCAGACTGCTTGTGACCATGGCTGAGTTCAGCCAGTTACATGTTAATGGATTGCTGGAGTGTTAGTGGCAGGGCTTGAAAAGATGCACTTTAACTACTTGCTGACTAATTCTGTGCATCAGTGTCCAGGAAGTAAAATGTCCACGAGGATGAAGATGTCCTTGCTTCAAGTTACATTATCCAGCATTTAGGCCATCAATTTCCAGACTGCTGCATGAGGTAATGATGTGTCTTTGGCTGAGATAGATCGTGGTGTCAAACTAGGGCAACAAATAGTGACTCAAACTTTAACTACAAACTGATTGGCACCCATTTTCCCATTGTCCTTTGCTATGTAACCTTTTTTCTCTTCCATGCCACGTGGCAGAACAATAGCTACAGCCCTCAGTGTTGTAGTAGTAAATTCTCTCTTGTTTTACAGTCAATAAATACTTGGAATAGAAATTGGAATAGAGAGAATTAGAAACCAAATAAGAGTATGGCTTTCTCTGGAATGATTCACCTTTTGCTGTACTGCAGAGGGGAAAAAATGTCAGACACATTTAATAGCAGCAGTAGGTATTTTTCTAGTTAAAACAATTTTGGCTGCAGAAAAAGAACAGCAGAGCTCTCCTTGGTATCACTTGAGGATAAAATGGATAAAGCAGTTGAAAATATACTGTCAGTGGCAACCCTACTTCTTTCAATTTCCAGTTTCTGTAATTACCAGGTCTTTTTTTCTAGACACAAAAATCATTCTGATAAATGTATTATACAAGCAACTTTGAGATATGCTCTGGAAGGAAGAAATCATACAGATTATTTTCTGCATGTCCTAATCTTGCAAATATACAAATATTTATCTTTGACTCGTTTACTTAGGTGTTTATAAAGGAGACAGGCACAGAGGTTGTTCTATACTGGAGAATTTGCTAGGTTGACTTCAGTGATGGGAGACCAGTCTCAGTGAGTGGGGTTAATGAGAAACGCGTCACCAACTTACGTGGCTCTGTAGCTCTGATGCCTCCCTTAGATGAACCTGTTCAAGATTATCTGGCACCACATGGTAGTGACCCTTACTCTTCTCATATTGCTTCTTGTACTGGTACTGAAGGGAAGGTGTCAAAAATCATCTCAATAAAAAAAAAATAATCCCTCAGCAAATTTGCTTCTTAGGTCCAATCAAAGCAACACTTCAATGGAACATCAAAGAGAAATTAGAAATACAAAAAGCAAAACAAAAGCAAGAAGTTTAATGCCCAGTATCAGATAACATTTCTAAAGAAATGGCTGAACAGTTATCTTTTCTTTGACTATTTTGAATACAAGAAAGATTTTTTTCCAAACCAGTATTGAAAAAAAAAAAAAAAAAAAAAAAAAAAAGAAATAAAAAGAAAAAAAAAAAGAAAGAGGATTCATGAAAAGGCAATACCAAGCAATAATGAATTTTGTCTTTTTTCAGTAAAATCATCCAGTATTTTGTTAAGCAAAATTCTGTACATCTACAACAGGGGGATGTTAAACATAAACATGAAAAGTAAAACAAGACAAAACCAAGAATTTTAAATATAGTAAGCAGGAAAGAAAAAAAGTAAAAAAAAAAAAAGAAAATAAAGAAAAAAAAAAGAAAATGGTGTTTGTTAGTGTAAATGCAATCAGTTAAAAGGTAATAAAGAATCAATCCACCAAAAATTATTAGAGGATTTAAAATATTAGCAGTTTACAGCTAACGGAGATTTCACTTCCCAGAGGAGAAATGTGGCAAAGGTGCTAGTGAACTAGGAAGGAATCATTAGGAAGCAGAGGAAGAGATCACTACCAGGTGATGGCCCATGACTAAGTAGTTGTTACAGGAAGAGATCAATTTAGAAAGGAGTCAAAAGAAATGGAAAACTCAAATGGATCTGGGCTTAGTTAATGAGCTTACACTACTGGCGAGCTGGCTTGTACTCAGGACATGGTTCATGATCAGAGACTCAGACATGTCTGTGACAGGCTTATGAAGCTTCTTTAGATCTGCCTTGTATTTCACCTGCAAGGTAAGAAAGGACAAACAACATCAGAAAAGGAGGCTGCTACTAAAACCTGTGCTGTTGACTGTATTAATAACAGAAAGGAGGTGGCTTGCCAAAGAAATTTGAGACTTTCCTAAGGGAGAAGCATATGTACCTCACTAGCCATGTTGTGAGCATCTTTCATGGTCTTGTAGATTTTAGCCTCCTTTAAATCATACTTAGGCTTTTTACCCATCTCTTTGGAAAAATTCTCCTTGTATTTCACCTAAAATACAAACAAAACAAACAGCCAGGTATTACAACTGTTTGTGAGTACTCACTTGTTTAGCTGCAGAAGGCAGAGACCCTATGTCAGTGCTGATGGTAAACAGAAGAACAAAAATGTAGTAATCTGAAGGCACCCACTGGAATAAAGGTTATTTTAATGATGACCTGATGTGGAAAGAAAATCTACATCTGTATTAGCAAAAAGCCACGTGCCATTTTTCACTCGGTGCACAGATTACATCTCCTCATTGTAAAAATGACAGACATAGTCAAGAGAATTTTGTTGACAAAATACAGCTAAATTCTGACCCTCGGAGAAGAAGAATTTTTCACTCAATGGAAACTGTGAATAGATAAAAGATTATTTCACAAAAGACAAAACTGGCGCAAGGAGGAAGAGTATTGAAAATAATTTTTAGGTGCTCCTTGGAGAACTAGGAGCTTTAAAAGCTACCTCAAGACATATGGGTCCCAAAGATGGCAATATCTCAAATCCTTTTATATATGCTGTTATACATATATTGTGTTCAGTATAAATCAGAGAGGAAGAAGGATGTTCATGATGACAAATAGAAGAGCGATACAATTAATTACTGGGAATTAGATTACACAAGAGGCTTAGTATCACTGCCAAACCACTTTAGAATCAGCAAGGTAAACCATAGTGACATAAACCACAATGACCCAGCAGACCCAAGCTGGAGGCACAGAAAACGGTGATAGGAATGAGTTTTGTTAATGACTTAAACGAGAGCAAATCCTTCGATCCATCATGACTTGTCCCATCCCACTGCTGCAGGTGCAGCTAAAGGCCAGTTCCTCACTGTTTCTTGTAAGCTTACAAAAAGGATGGTTCCATCAGGAATATTCTAAGGGGATTTAAATACTTTCTGCTATCAGAGATGCATACAATTTTTTTCAGAAGAGTTTCTAAAGAGTGCAAGAAAAACTCCAAGATTAAAGATTAAGTTCAGGCTTATCTAAATGGATCTCATAGTTAGTATTATGCTCATCATCATTAAAGTAAACATCAGTATAAAAATTCTGTGGATTTGTCATTTTTTTTTTTACTGTAATAGTATCCGACCTGGTCTGGAAACAAGTGAGGCAGCATTTCTTTCTGTTTATCATTTTATATCAAATAAACTAGCAACCCCCATCCCTGGTCTAAAGAACAAGAACTGAGCAATGTCATCAGTCTTTCTGAAAGAACTTGATCTTGTTCAGGATCAGGATAACACTTATAAAAAGCATGCAGGAAATATAGGATTGTGGCTGATGAGGAAAGAGATTAAAGGGTTCTTTGGAAAAAAAAGAACTTCTGATCTCCCAAGCAAAAATTATCTTAAAATTGAAATAAAATACTGTAGAACTGAAAACCATATTGAGGAACCGATGACTCATGCTAGAGGGTTTTTTTATGACAATGACAGAAATGTAAACAGATAATTTTATGTTAGTAAAAAAACCCCAAACAACGGAATGCAGAATTAAATCACATTCCACAATCACAATTTGAATTCATTGTCACATTCTTATCCATACAGCCTGATATGGCTCCTGCTGGACACCAGTGTAACTCTTTTGTTTTGCAAAATATGCCAATATTCAGGTAAAACACAGCGTGAAACACGCGAATCCACAAATTACATAGCTGCTCTAAGAAGAGAAAGAATATTATAATTTTTGACACAAAGGCATCACTACTGGTTCTGACCTCACAAAATTTGAAGTAAGCAGAGGTATACTAGAATCTGTTAAATTTTGCAAGCATGATCAAGATCAGACTGTCATGCCAAAGAGTTCACTATTTTTTTTAAGCCCAGAAGAAATGTTGCTGGAAGATCTATACCAAAGTAAAAGCAAACATGCCAGATAGACAGACAAAATCTAACTAGAAATAGTCAAGCAAACAAACTGGACATAATGCTTTATAAAGAAGTTTAAGAGAAGAAATGTCTGAGAGAAAGAAAGTTAAAATTTATGCCAATTATTCTTTGCTCCCTTAGTGTTCTAAACAGTTCATCTCTCAGAACAAAAACAGTCTCACCAAAGTACATTTATGAGACTAAGAGGAGAACTGGGTAGCACTGGAGCAAAAGCATGGAAAAGGAGGATCTCATTATCACCAAATGCAAACAAACAGTTTCTTCTTGTAACTCCATTGTTCTGTTTAAGAATCCTTGGCTCTTCTTAGTTTCCCCGACAAACACAGTGGCTGACACTCAAACGTGCGACAGTTACATGCAGCAGTCATGGCTAGACATGGGAAAAGGACAGATGGCAAGAAGTACAAGCAGCTATGTGACCTCAAATCATTCCACGGTACACTTCCCAGAGGCTCTGGGTCTGATTCAGTCATGTACCATATTTCCATCATGCTACTTCAGCACAATGGGAACAGAATAGTTTAAATGAAGATTAAATAGAACTTTGGGCAGTTAAAATGAAGTTTTAGTGTGAATATTATGCATATGGTATGAGTGGTCACTAGAAATTACCAGCACCATTGGTTTTGACATACACATGTATTTCCATTCTTTGCAGTTTCAGGAAAACCAGCTCAAACTTATATGTCTGGGTTTACTTTTGGGGGTGAAAAAGGTGATATTTCACATTGCATGAGTGCATTGGAAACTTAGATTAAAAACTCTGGAAGTTCCTAAATTATTACAAAGGGCATAATATTGTTTTAAGCTTCACATGGTGTTCCTGAAACAGACAAACTGGTCACCCACCAAATTCTCATGCACTTTCCAGGAGAGAGAAAATTAAAAAAAAAGTAACATCTAAATGAGCATTCTCACAAGTTTTGCCACATTCAACACCTTTGACACAAAAAGATCCAGTGCAACTGGTGCATCATAAATCCTTTAACAGCTTGGAATTGTAAGATAATATGCAAGCAAGAGAAAGATGCATAAAACCAGCATTCCCACTTGAAATCATCTTACATGACTACTTAGCATATTAGCTTTCTTAAAGGTTCTCATCCATGGGGTATCATAAGATGCAGCTCCATGCCCTCTCATATGTCGTTTGAGGTATTCTGCCTATAATGTGTAGCAAGAAAGCAAGATCAGAAAATAAACAATTACACGATTAAGTAATTTTGAAGAGGTGAGAAAGAACCAAGTTCAATTGAGGTCCTGGTGGAAAAAAATGTTAAAGAAAATAGCAAGTATGTGCTTCAGACCGATTGGAGAACATGAGTGTTGTATAAGAGTAAAAAAGCTTCTATTAAAATAACATATTAACTTCAAAATGGAAGATTTTTTTAAAGGCACAAAGTGAAGAGAAGTGGCTGAAAGAAAATGAATGGCCACTTCATAAGGGATGGATAATAAGACTTGGGTAAAGGCTGCTTCTTTTAAAGCCAATGCCCAGAAAAGCTACAACAAAGAGAACGCAGCTAACACTTCACCCTTAGTATTTAAGGCTTGAGTCTTGTGTCTTCACAGCATCCTTTAAAGAGATTCTATATCTTCATTACTGACATTTAGTGAGTCAGTAGAAAAGTTTATTTAACAAAAAAATACCTTAAAACACGATTAATTTTTTACTTCAACACAATCTCTTTAAAACATTCCCTTATCCCCTAATTGAGAAAAAAAAACCCCAAAACAATCAGTTATAATAAATGTATTATATTTGTATTACTCTACAAGGTTAATATAATGTCTCATTTCTCTCAATGCTTCAAAGTTTCACCAACTTTTTATTATTACCTGGCTAGTGAGCTTGGACACCTCCTTTGCCAGTTCAATATCTGGGCGTCCCAGCATGGTTACACCAATGCCAGCTTCTCCACGTTTTTTATATTCAATCTAACAAAGAAAAAAAGTATAGTTTAGTAGAGGTGACATTCCCATTTAATTATTTTACCAACACTGTAATAGTAAAATTCCTGCTAAAGAATGATAAAGAAGACTTAAAAACCACTTACATCACTAATTAACTTGGCAGCCTGAGTTGCTTTCTTAATATCTGGTCGATCTGCTATGGGTGTGTAGTGGAGCTTTGACTTGGCATCTTTCTTGTATTGAACCTAATCCGTGATGACAGAGGAAAGAAAATTACTGAGGTTTGCTCATGAGGAATATACCTACTGAGGACACAGCAATGTTGCTGGGGTTTTTTATTTCACAAGGAATGGATTTGTGAATCTGTTTTTGCAGGTTGTCTACAAATGAAGAAATAAGCATAGGCAATTCTGTCAATATCTGAAGGCATTATTAGGTGTGATTTGCACTGGATAACTTTAAATCCTGCCATGTGATTAAGTAGAAATATAATTCTCAAAAAGCTCTTTAACTTCAGGGACAATTTACATTTGTAAATATTTGCACCTTTATCTTTCAGAATTACACCTGAGTGTGGAGGCTGAGAGGAAATTCAGAAGTATGAACTTTTGTTTTGCGCCAGACAACTTTGATTGAATTTGTTTACACAAGCTACTTAATTCGTGAAAAGACAAGACAAACTTACTATACTCTGGTTTTTAGCAACTTCCATGGCATGTTTCACCTCAGGAGGCTCCAGCATGACAGAATAATCAGACTTGCCTTTCTCCTTCACAAACTTCTTCTTGTAGTTTGTCTGTTAAGAGTGAAAAGGGCCACATGTGATTTTTTAATTTCACGTGGAGGCAAATGTTATGGAAACTTGGAACTAAGCTCCCTGAAACAGTTAAGACAGATAAAATGCAGTCTTCTCAGTCTCAAAATAGATGGCGCCCAGCTTGCTTGTCATAATTTGCTATCTAGATTACAAATGCTTGTTATTCAGAGATAATGGTTTGTGTTTAAATTGTGTTCTGTAAAAAATAAAAACTGAATTAAGGGTATCCCTTAGTACCTCAGCACATCTCTTTTCTCCAGATTTATTTCAACCTATTCCTAATAAAATGTGTTTAGCTCTTTCTTAAAGTCTCATCCTGGTAGGAATTAATTTTTTTCTGCCTCCTTAGGCATTTTATGACAAGACTCTGAATGTGTTGCACATATACCAAAACATTACAGCAGGTAATAATATCCCCATAAATTGTTTTCCCATGAGATACTTACCTCACTGACATTCTTGGTCACCTCTTTCACATGAACAGTGTCCCGTGTCTCGGGCAGTGTTGTGTAAGACCCATGTGGAAGCTGCTTCTTGCTGTATTCTTTGTATTTGTTCTAAAAGCACAGAATTAAAACAGGTAAAAAAACCAACACAGCAAGTCCCACACACGCACCTCCATAATAAAAGGATGCACTTAAAATGAAGAAATAATTCTCCGATGTCTTACCTCAGATACCAGAGAACTGACATTCTTAGCCAGGAGGATCTGGGGTGTATCTGGAACAACATGGTATGTACCTCGAGCTTTGTTGTGCTTCTCTTTGTATTTTATCTAGCAGGAAGAAAAGGTATAATTTTAAGCAATGTCTATCTCGTCTTGTGGCAATTCAAAAAGAAATTACTATAGCTTTGCCTGCTTCTTAGTGCAAAAGTTTGCAGAAAATCCCGTATTTTGGTATTTTCCAAGTCAATTTTATTCCAGTTGATATATTCCTGTATCTCTCACAATGTTATAAATAGATTGAATATTGAATATTAATATATTGTTAGTAATTATTAGATATACTTTGTGTTACACATAAGTTCTGCAGCTCTTTTTGTTGTTTTCTCCAGATACTATTTTCATTCCAATAACAGGAATGAAGAGATATCTCAAAGGTCTAAGGGTCAATGTTAATTTTGATTATTTATTCAATCCATGAACTACGCAGTGGCATTTACAAGATCAAATTTGTTCATATTTTGCCAATTTGTTAATGAAATAACAAGTCAAATAATGATGTGAGACTGAGAAATATTTTTCAAAGCCTGATTTTCAATCCAGTCACATTTCCAATAAACGAGTTTATATAGTAAGTAAAGGTTTAGCAGAACAAAAAAAATGAGTGTTGAAGTACTTACATCACTTGCCAGGATGGCATTATTTAAGGCCAACACTGTGTTTTTGTCATCAGTGACAGAGAGTTTGCATCCCTTTAGATATTCCCGGTCCAGTTTGTATTCGTACTGCAGGAAGAATAGAAAAAATAAAGGAAGAGAGTCTCAACTATTCTATTTTTTTTCTTTCGTTTATTGTTGCTGTTTGGTTGGTTTTTTAATTCTGAACATGATAGATGTGGGGAAAGGGAGTATTCAACTTGTTGTGATTTTCTTACATCACTCTGTTGCAGAGACGACTTAGCTGCTTGAATGAAGTCAGGCCTATCAGCAATCCAGTGCCAATGGGCCTTGGCTGCTTCATATTTCTTCTTATAATCCAGCTGTTTTATGTGAAAAAAACCAAGAAAAAAAAAAAGAAGTTAATTAGAGGTTGTGTACTTTACACGTGACATTCATATGGATGCAAATTTTCTCTGTCTATATCAATCAAAGTGAGAAGAGGTATGAAAAAATGCATCTACATCGGACTAGGACTCTCCTCTGAATCATGTGCAATCCAGTGGCAGTGCCTTTAATTTTCCCACTGCTAGGTGGAGAAAGGAATATAAATGACTGAAAAGAAGTCATGACTTTGAAGAAGGTGAGTGCTTTCGGTTCCTTGACTATTGAAGTGGGTGCTGGGCCACCCATAATAGAAAACACAGGAGACCTTCCCATGAAGTACTTATTTTATCTACATGAATGTCATCCCAGAGAATTTCTGTGACAGTTATGTCTCTGTCAGGAAAACAGAAGGAGACTGGAATAGTAGATGTGTGACATATAACAGCCTCAACTGACCTCAAGGACAACTTGCAAGAGTAAGCACTTTAGTATGAAATAAATTAAAATATATTTTATTCAAGCAACATAAGAATTAGAAGCAATGCCCAAGCTCAAGAAATTTCAACAGAACAGAAAATAATTTCTCATGGTCTCCGTTGCCAGTCCCAAATGTCATCCATAATAAAATTAAACTATTAATAAAACTGAACTCACATTGCTGTTTAGCTTGTAAGTATGTCTTGGAGTCTTAATATGAACAGAATCAACCTTGACATTGCAGTGAGATTTATTCCTTTCATACACTTCTTTGTATTTCAGCTAAAGAAAGACAAGCATAAAAGATGTTTACAAAGCTATTATCATCATCAACGAGAAAAGCATCCAAGTATGAAAACCATAATATTAAAAATTCCTCCTGTCAAGATAGAAGAAAAAGAAATGATATCCATATAACTTGGTATTAACCACCTGCCTGACAGAACGGTCCTTTTCAGCAGCAGTTCTTTTAGACACAAAATGTAGCAGCTATAACTTACCAGGAAGCACAAAGCTTCAACAAAATCTACACACGTACAGTAATTCTGACCATTTCTAGTTTCTTGCACCTAATAGAAATGCTTTAAAGAAACTTATCTTCTGATAGGCACATTCAATGCTTTCTGGAAATTCAAATTCAGCACTCAGTTTGGAACTGAAAAAAAATGTATTTCAATTCACAGATCACTTTTGAACATCTTTGTCTCTTAATGATCTGTGTTAATATCTGGCTAATATGGTTGTTATTCCCTCCTAGATTTGCTCATATAAATAATTGATGTAGTATCTGAATAACTTTCATGCTACATCTTCTCACAGCACTATATTGAGCTACAGAAGTATCCTCACTTTACTTATGGATATCTAAGGAGCAACAATGCAGAGGTCAGGGAAAAAGCCTGGGGAAGGAGGAGGAATTAGGACCAGGACTCCCAATTCCTATATTATTCTATCCACTTCACCTTCCTTTCTATCTCTTCTTCTTAGCCTTCCATTGCCCCATAATCAAAACATGCATTTATTTTAGATCAGATTATTTACCTTATATATTCACAATATCCATAGAAATTAATAAATCTATTAATCTTATAT
>JANHGN010020329.1:8685-25397 GCA_024605025.1 Megaceryle maxima | reverse complement strand
AATAATATTAATAAGATTAATAAAATTAATAAGATTAAGATTAATAAAATTAATCTTATCTAAGATTAATTATAAGACATGATGTGCTAAATAATCTCTTAAGAACCTTATTCAAGGCTCCACAAAAGCCACTAACCAATAAAGGGAGAAAAACCAAAACCAAATTCCTGAAATCCATGCCTTAATTTGATACCATTCTATCTCATGGCTTTTATTTCTAGTGAGGGCTGCCCTACCCCAGCCAAAATGTTCCAAGAGCTACAGAATAACATTACATTAAAAAAAAACTTGCTGAATAGTCTTATACTCTATTGTGTTTTTATAAAGGTGTTGTTTTATGTGAAAACTAAACCAATACAGTCTGACAAGAATCTATTTTTTAATGCCAGTTTTACATATGAGTTGAAAGTATTGCACCTCCAAGTACAAAGTTCATTATGTGTCTTTTTATGGTACCACAAAAAAGGGGAATTTACTTACATCACTGACTCTGTCCTTGACCTTGCGCACGTGCAGTAACATAGGCGTGTCGTGGATCGTGGTATAGCCTCTAGGCTTTGCTTTGTTATATTCCAACTTGTAAATAATCTGAAGATAAAAATGAGAGATGATATTATTTCTTGACATGATTGGTGTCAATTGAAAAAAAAAAAATTCAAGATGAGGAACATTGTATAACAAAATGTCATATTCTTAACTATCGCACCCCAAAGGTCAGGATCCAGAGGAAGCAGGTTTGAAAGGGCCTGACCACACTTACATCACTAATCTGTTTGTTGACTTTTGTTGTCCTTAAGTGTTCTGGAGTATCCACGACCACTGTGTACTTGTCTTTCTTCTTCTCATAGTCCTTTTTGTATTGGACCTGGTGTTTGGGTAAGAGTGTATGTTAACCACACAAACCAAACATCCTCAGGAGGAATGTTTATATGCACACAGCAAATTGCAAAATCCTTCCATCAAAGCCAACAAAAGCTGCACGTGCACAATTAGCTAAACTTGGCAAAAAGTTTATGTGCCCAAGAGGCTGCCTATCTCTGCTATTAATTTAACATTTATTTCACTGAGTATAAAAGCTTCACTCCTATCCTAAATCTCCAAAACTGAGCTATAAAAAAGCAGTCTTGTTAGCTCAGTGACTTTTAAAATTCATAGACAGTACCTAGTTTTTCAATATTCATCAAATGAAACATAAAACACCTTACACAGGAAAAGATAAAACCGTCCACTGAGTATATTGCAGTGCCAGGCTATTTTAAAGGCTTTGATGGCAGAATTTGTATCTTGGTAATTTCTTAAAGATCCTCCTGCCTATTCAGGACTCTAAACCTGTTTTCATGGAATTCAGAGAGAACAGACTGTATTCCAGGAACAATAATTCATTGTAGACAGCCTCGGGACAGGTGGAAAAGGTTAGAACACATTTAAAAAACCAACCAAACCAACAAACCAAAAGATTTTCATGTTCTGTCTTGAATCAGAAGATAAAACCATGCTTTTGAAACAGGACTATGACATACAAAATATATGAAAAAAATATGTCCAAACAACAAATCATAACACGAATTCAACTCAGATAAGCATGCAGGTCAGGCAGAGTGGGTTGGTTTTTTTTCTTCAGACATACTCAAACTTACCTGCAAGGAGTTTTTAATGAGATAATACAGATAAATTGAACAAAAATGTCTAATAAAGACATTTAGTACCTTATTATTGAAGAGTTTTATGAACTGTGCTAACAGTAACAAGGAAGAAGACCCCTCTCCCTCTCATGTAATTGTGTTCTGCTGTTGTATTTCCAGTTTATAATTTAAAAGTTATATGCTGGGTTCACTTGGCTTAGTCAGGAATCATTTTTACCATTGAAAAGAGTAAGGTTACTGCTAGCAGCTGTGATTTCAGAGCAGAAATAAATATGCATCAGTTATTTAATAAGCCACATTTCCATCCAACTAGTGTAACCAAAATATATATATATATATATACACTTTGAACCTTTTGATTCTTAGAACTGGCAAAAGGAGAGTTGTTTTTTTTCTTTTTTAATAAAATGTATTATGTGACTGCATGAGGACTGCTTTGCTAGTCTTGCTTAAAAGCAATATGTAGGTAAAGACATCGATGAAAACATGATTTACCACAGACCTGTGCATTTATACTATTTCTAAGAGCACTTAAAAGTGAGATGGGACTCTCTTTTTATCCAGGCACAATCTGACACCACTCTCAGGCAGAGAGGTAGATAAATGTTGCAGTCTACTCGCCAAATAACTTCATCTCATTTATATGGAGTAAAGGGACTTGTTTTTATGAGGAGTGGTCAGTCCAAGAAATGGTGGCAGAATGAGAATTTGGTTAGGAAAATACCAGGAACAGGTAGCATACAATGCCTTAAATGTACGGAAAAGTATTCTTTAGTGTGTGAAATGTTATATAGAAGTATGAATAACAGGTTTTTATAATGAAAGGAAAAAAAAAAAATGGAGGCAAGGTCAGCCTGAGCTGAGTGAAGTCCAAGTTACTGTAATTACTGTTTCAGATATTCTGTTTTTGAAGGCATTTTATCATAGCCAGAATTAAGCACATTGACCAAACTCTGGAGTCTGATTCCATAGAAATGTAGACAACTCTCAAGCATTAAATATTAGAAGTCCAAACAGCTAGAATGTATATAAAATGTCTCCGACAGCAGCAGTTCTTCATATTACCTGGCTCCATAAGTATGTGTTGTAGAGTGCTGTCAGCATATCTGGCCTCAGAATTTCATTACATCCATGTTGCAGGAGCATCTTGGCAAAGGATTTATATTGCTTCTGTTCATGCAAATGGCAACGAAGCACAAAAGAGACTTGTGAACACCATAAACAACAACACAGCTCTAGATCCCAGACACTTGGAGAGTGGAGAGATTTAGGCAAGGTACTATATGTATTCATTCAGATGTGCATACAACTTACATCTATAGAATTAAGAATATCAAGAGTAAGCATTAAAGGATTTGCACTGAGTAGATTGCAAAAATATTTTGGGGGAGATGAAAGTAAATTATACATTAAGGTGAGGGCACTCAAAAGCCAAATACGGCACTGTTCCTTGAGTAATGAGGAAGAAGATAATGTTTGTAGAGGTCATTAAAAGAGAGGTTATAAAACCCAAATGCATGATACGACATGCATTCTTTATAACCTCTCCAAAATGACTTCAAGAGGCATTCAGTTTCTGATGTGAATTGATGCACAATATATGAAAGCATATATACTTTCATACAGTACATACAGTAGAGATCAGCGCACTCAAAAAGTAAGAACTCTTTTTGAGTGGCAAAGCAAAGACTCTCTGATCCACTGAACTAACACATGGCAACATCACAGGTGACCTCTGTGATACTGCTTGCCATAGTCACCTCACACAGGCAGAGTAGCTGTGAGTGAACCAGGCACTTTCTGCAGCACGGGCTCGTGCTCCTACAGTACCTGACTGCTCAGTGTAGTCCCCCACTTGGCCAGGAGGTTCCTAGGGTCATCCACAATAACGCTGTACCTATCTTTGAGCTTCTCATAGGCAGCTTTATATAACTTCTGCTCAGAATAGCATAATACAGTGTAACAAATTAAGACAAAGGGAAGACACAAAGAGATCATAGTTCTGACTGTTGAAACCTTTTTACATGGACTAGTTAAAGGCCGGGATTGAAGTTCATATCCAAAAGAGAAAAATAATATAGTAAAAGAGAAAAACAGAGAAAGAAAATATCTCTAAAACGTATATCCATTTCAAAATTTCCACTGGAAAGCCTAATCTACAGTTTAAGGATGCCTATATTCTATCCCTGCTGCTCCTCAATAAGCGATTTTATGCCTTCTTTTCCTCATGAAAAATAACTGCAGAAACAGCTCTGTACAGAACTAGATTCTTGATTTGAGTATGAAGAGAACACAATGAGATGCAAAATACAATGTTATATTATCATCAGGCATTTTGTAAGCAAAAACTGTAATCCCTCATCACAAAAAACATCACTTACATAACAGAAGACGTTTAGGCAAGTTCATTTTAATGTAGGGAGCCCTCACGGCTAGAATTTTATTAATTTATATTTCTCATATCAAATTTTTCAGAATTTGCTTGACTGGACAATAAGAAGACTAAATGCTGACAAACTTCCATAACAAACTCTTGTTCCCTGCTTATCAAATTGAGTAAAAGATGATAGCAATGGTACTGGAACAGTTTGTCTTACCTAGAACCTAGTTAACATTTATTTACCAATAATGAGCATTTATTATTTAGAACTATAATATTTTTTAATTATATACCAATAAATTAGATTTTATATATCAATCGAATGGAACAGGGGTCAGGATTTCACTTTTTAGGTGCTGCAAACCTACCCCATCCTAACACTCAGACAGACAATAAGAACAACCTTGTCTTTCATAATTTTAGTCTGATATTAAGACACATTTACACCTGAATATATTTTGATTTATTTACAATTTCATGAGGAAGATTAACCTTCAACTCATTGTTAACATACACACACTCACTATTTCAGTATGAGAGTCCACAGAAATCTTTAGCACTTACCCCATCCATCAACTGAGTTGCGTATTTAAAATGCTCGTTAATTGGAGAGTCAGCTACATACTTAAAATTAGATTTAGTCTTCTCAAATAGCTCCTTGTACTTACACTGGAGACAAAAAAACACAGAAAAAAATTCCAATGCTAAGCCAAAGAAGAGTAAAGCAATGAAAACATGATTTCAGAAACAATCTTCAGCAAAAAATGTGGTAGAATTATTTCATATGTGTGCTTAACATGTCTAACAAACAAAAGGTAGTTGTATATGTGGTAGCTTTCAGGATGGATCTATTACATCAAGAAAGCAAAGGAAATTTCAAACCTTCATAACTTTAAAGCTGGACTTTGAATCACTAGAAAAATTACTGTGGAGCTGACAGCTTTGGAAGGAAAAGAGAGGAGGAGTAAAAAATAGTTTTGCCTCTGTTTTCTTATATAGTAAGAACCAAAATTTTAAATGCTGTTTATTAAATTCTGCTGTGAGTAATTCATATCAACGTCTAGGACAGAATTGGATTTTCCCATGAAAAAATTATCTAAAATATATGCAAACATAAAAAAAACAGTTAGCAACAATTCAGTCTATTTTACTTACCCCACTGTAGAGCACCTTATTCTTTTCTGCCAGAACAAAACTTGGAGTATCCCATGCATAACAGCCAGTCCCCCTGAGCCATGCTAAGTCTTCCTTGTATTTAACCTTTAGAAAGGAAGCAAAAGGATTCAGTTTTAAGCAGCACTGGGTGATAGCAGATCAATGCTGAAATGGCACCACAACACACGCTGTTTCAAACAGCTACATCCATTATAATTCCCTTATAAAAGAAGTTATTTTTCTGATGGATTCAGATTATTCACATACCTAGTTATTATTCAGATTATTCACATACCTATTCTATCATTACCTACTGCAGTTCCTGCATTAAATTTCTGAATTAAGAAAACATTTATTCTTGTACCGTTCAGAGGGTATTTTATATGTACAGATACTTATAATTAAAGGTTGCCATAAGGTTAACAAATGTAAGCAAATGTAACTGAAATTAATTAAAACTGTTCTGTTAATTTCCAAAGGAGATGGGCAGCAATTTCAGCCATCTGATTTGCTCTGTCATTTCACAGATCTGCTAGGTAAAAGTGTAAATCACCTTAAAAATTTCATCTGCCTCCCCTTCCTCAAGAAATAAGACTTGGTTTTCATTTTGAAAATCTACATGTAACTTTCAGCCTCTCAGATCCAGGAACTATCAGAACTCACGTCACTAATAGCATCCGTGACTGCGCGATGATGGAAATGCTCTGGACGGTCTGGGATCGATCTCCAGATCCCCAACTGGCTCATGTAATTTTCCTTGTATTTCACCTGTAAAGAAAATCGAATGAAGCAAACCAATCTGAGAACAGAACACTCTAGACCATGTGGATTCAAAACAGTCCTTCTTCTGAAACATCAGAACTAAATCAGTGGAAACAAGATGAACTTGCATTCGCCTTTGTAACAACAAAGGCGATCAAGGGTATAACATTCCAGGGAAGAAAAGAAGTTAAAATAAATAATGCTGATCCTAGTATTCTAATTATTTGATACACTTAAATAGAGTGATAGCATAAATGGCATATTCAAATACTAGTTAAGAATTAATAGGTTGTATACATACGCTGCTAATATCATCGGTGACCTTTCGATGGTAGACAATATTCAAAGCATCTTTCACTGTGTGGTATTTGCCCTTAGTATTCTCAAAGGTTTCTTTGTAGCGCAACTAGTAAGAAAAATAACATAAGAGAAGAAGTTTTATTATTCATCAGGAATTGGTTTAGTTAAATTTCCTAACTCTTAGGAATGGAATCCAGGGATATAGTGTCCAACAACCTAATATAAGCCCTGAGGAATTTTAAGAAGCTGCAATTGTCTGAGATCAGTTGCAATTTGACTGAGACTTATGGTGAGAATTAGCAAAGGAATTGGTACAACAAAAGCAACATTTCATCTTTATCACTTTCTGTCTGAAGACTGAGAAAAAAACATCCATGTATCACAGGACTACTCTCTAGAACAGCAAAAGTGCCATTTTGGGCATTAAAAAGCTTGCTTATCCCTTCCTCCATGTCCTGTTCTAGAATAAAGCAGGAATATCATTCCAGTCTTCAGAGAAAGATTTTCTCAGAGGAGAAATTCAGATGTGCTAAAGAATGGGGAATTACTTTAGTATTTTTAGTATACTGCTCCTGTGCAGTATTTCAAATTCAAGACTAATCACTGGAACAAACCACCAGCCCAGCACACATCCTTTCATAGTACAACTTGCAATCTGAAATAGATCGCAAAGATCTCATGAGTGAACAGAGTACTTTTAGCTGTTGCCTTAAATCACAAATCATTATTCCACACTTGAAGGAAAAATCAATTTCACCTTAATACCCTCACGTGCAGCAGCTCAGATAATTTTTCTCTCTAATCTGCTTCTAAATTAAAGAATGAGCACATCCCCACTGACAGGTAAGTCACTTCTAACACAAAACTGAGATTAAAATATCTGACAAAGGTTATTCTATCCTGTCTCCAGCATTAATCATTTCACTCCAGTCTGCACTATTCAGAGATTTCATGTGCAACCAAATTGCTTTAAATCTATTTTTACTTTGTTGTAAGACCACACTTCAATGCAACAGAAAATGAAAATGAATTATAATAAATGAAAAAAGCATTACAGTGACATCAAGTAAAAACTTAATAATCCCCATAATATCAAATGGAAATACACATGCAAATAGGGTGACCTAGTTTATGAGCCTTGCTGAGATATTCTATGCTTTACACACTTGCTCCCCATTGATCCTTTTTCAGTTCTTTCCATAAAGAAACCAAAGAAAAAGCAGCAGTGAAAGTGTTGATGGACTACATACGTCACTGGCATTCAGGTACGCTCTCTTAGCTCGGATCAAGATGGGTGTGTCAGGGATAGGTGTGTATTTGTCCTTCATCTTCTCATACTGGGTTTTATACTTTTTCTAAGAGGGACAGCAAAAGGGAAAAGTTATATCTTTAATCTTAGAAGCATATGCTAATCCAGTATTATGTTAACACCCAGGGGTGCTACACTGAGTGCATAAAGTCATTCTTGCAAAGTGCTTCTGTAAAACTTTGGGAAACAAGCTCAGCTGTTCAGCTCCTCCTCTGTCTTCCTGGTCTCACAGCCAGTGTACCTCAGATTCTGCAAACAAGCACTTAGAAACAGGTATCTTCTAATATAATAAACCATATTTAAAAAGTCTACTTCTTTTAGCTTAGAAAGGAAATGTAGCAATTAAGCACAAGAGACAGAAAATGAAGGGTAAAGAGATTTCAGCCTTGAAACTATCTCTAAAAATATAAATAAAACAGTTCAGCATAAATGTACCAAACAAAACAAAACAAAAAAAAGCAAATATCTTACCTCACTGACCATGTCCTTTACACGCCTAGCATGTGTAAAGGCTGGAGTCTGACCACCAGCATGATGATGGGGTCTCTCTTTTGTGGCAAGTTCCACATACAAGTACTGCAGCAAGAAGAAAAGAATTAAAAAAGAAAATACTTCAAGTAAGTTTTACTTTATCTCTCTGAAAAATGACAATAAATAATTACACAGATTACCCCAGGAAAAAATAATGTGCCCTTTCCTCTTCCTTACTCT
Source organism: Megaceryle maxima (assembly GCA_024605025.1). NCBI lineage: Eukaryota > Metazoa > Chordata > Aves > Coraciiformes > Cerylidae > Megaceryle > Megaceryle maxima. The sequence goes on along the minus strand of JANHGN010020329.1, from coordinate 17,137 downwards.
ATCAGTTCATACTCTCAAAGTTCTGTAACTGCCTGCAACACGTGCACAATGAAGCAGCCTAATGTCTGTGACATTAATGACCTCCCTACCCTACATCCAGACCTAGCTTTAGATAAAAGCATCCACAAAATCTGTTTTTCTCTGGTAAATATCTTAATTTTGTTCTGCAGTTTTAAAAACTCCACAAAATTAGTAACTAATAACTCAGATAATGAGCTGCTATATGCATAAAGACATGATGACGAATAAAGGTAGATGGATACAAATATTGGTTCCTCTGATGAAGTCAGAGTTTCAAAGAATTTGAACAGAACTGTACCAGGTCTCAATGCTCTATTTCAGATGGACAAAGCTCAATATGTCTGTCACACAGATCTGGTCAACATGAAAATTCGTAGCCACATAAAAATGAGCAGCTGTCACTTTATATTCTCTAGGAATTCTACATTGGTTTGAAATGGCCTGGAAAGATTTTGCTGTACTTTAAGAGCATATTAAGAGGCATTTCCTTATTGTTTCGGGGTTTGTTTTTTTCTTTTTTTTCAGTACAAATTTTTCACCTGGCTCTGTATCTTTTGTCCCTCCTTGGCTCTTAAGAAGTCAGGTGTATCAAGGATGGAAGTGTATTTTGTCTTCAGCTTGTTGCCTTGAGCTCTGTAAACCAGCTGGAAAAAGACAAGTCCATGAATTATTTCTTCTGTTACACATGTCCATTTAGCAGCTGAACAATCATAGTTTTGTGATTATAACATCTCAGAAAAAAAACACAGTGAGAGGAGCTGAGCTTAACAATAGCTGAGAAAGATGTGCAAAAATAATACAGAACTTACTTCACTCAAATGAGTTTTTAGCTCCTGAACTGCCCTGTATCCAGGAGTATCCAATACTACATTGTATTTAGCCCACATCTTCTTTGCAGGACTGGTGTATATATAATTAGACTGGAAAAAGAAAAACAGTGTTACTTAGGAAGCTTTTATTGTTCTTGGAAGTAAAGAAAATTCTACAGTGTAACCCTAACAGTGCTTTGAAAAAACTAACTAGCTACACAACAAGAAATTTTGTCACAAGGCTTTACTCATTTTCAGGTATTTAGCATCCTGGAAGTACAAAGTATGCTTGTAAATACATCAATCATCGCTATACATGGTTCTCAGAAAAAATTCTTACCCAAAGCTTACGCAGCTGACGAGCACGGACCATATCAGGAGTATCATACAGGAAGCAACCCAAACCCTTCAACCACGTCAGGTCCTCTTTGTATTTAATCTATGAGGCAATTTGAAAAAGAATAATCACAGGTTAGTTTTTTGGGTTTATTTCATTAATCAGTCCCTAAACACAGTGACAAAGCATTTCTCTGTTACTGAATAGAATGCAAATGATCAAAGCCAAATTCCACTTTTACTGAAAAGCATTAGGCCTGTTCTATTCAAAGACCAGGTATCTTAACAGAAGTTGCTTACATCACTTGTGATGTCCCCAACATGGCGGCAGTGCAACACCTGAGGAGTGTATGGCAAGGAAATTAAGTGCCCCTGCATCTTAAAGAAATCTGATTTGTAGATCAGCTGAAAGACAAAGAAAAAAAAAATAAAATTAGCATTTCACATGTTTGGTCATGCTGAATATTCTACATCTCTTCTGGTTTTGGTCTTAGAAAGACACATACATCACTGACAGCTTCCTGTGTTGCTCTGACTTGACGGATTTCTGGTGTGTCTGGAGTGGTATGAATCTTGTCCTTGTACTTGTGGTACGTTGCCCGATACAACCTCTGCATCAAAGAAGACAGCATTTGATGTGTTAAAAACTTAACACGGCAAGTATCCAGAGTCCAAGTGCTTCTAAGGACAGGGTTTTTTTTCTAAGTATTGCATAACTAACAGAGAAAAGGGAACAAACATGCTATTTTCTAACCAGGCAAAGATTTTCCACAATTATTTTGATAGCAGTATCTCTAATACATGGACAATTTGAGACTCTACAAACATGTACATTTGTATGTTTAATTTTCATCCTATTAAAGCCAATGACCAAAGAAGTGAGTGTATATATATAAAAACCTTAAAATTATTGAGACCCTAAACTCATAAAGTCATTTCCATGCAAATTTAATGAAGTAGCAGCAGATCAATTAATAAAATTAGTCTGCAATTGATTTTCTGTTATGGTGACAATGTTACTAGATTACAGACAGCGTTATCAAGAACCTTAAAAAGCCACCCAGCCCAAACTCCAAGTCGGGATCAATGATCTCTTGCTGTTCTTAATGGATATTTATCTAAACTGCTCTTAAAAGCCTGAAAGAACAGGAATCCTACAATCTTCCCATACAACATATTCTCATCATTCATATTTTGGGCACTACAAATACAGCTGAAAGCAAATGCATCCAATTACTGTACCTCATTAACGACTTGATTCACTTTCCTCACGTTTTCAAACCCTACATCTTTAGGTCCCAGGGTATAGCCTTTAGCTTTCATGTGTTCATAGGCTTCTTTATATTTCAGCTAGAAAGAGGAAAAAAGGGAAAGAAAAAAAAATAATTTGATTCTACTTGCACTGCAGTTCTGACAGTGATTTATACAGTATAAAGAGAGATTTTTAAGATAAACATGTGAGATGTAGCTATATCCATTAAATAAACTACACATCATCATTATTTTTACCTTTATCATGTGCCCCAACATTTGAAATCTCTCTTGCACCTAATAAGGCATTTGCATCTGCCTGAGGAAATGTTTATTTTGATAGTAATTGCTTCAGATAATTATGGGGTTTGGTAACATCTAAATTCTGTGAGGTCACTGCCTATGTTTTGGTCACTTTCAGTTCCTGCCTCAGGTATCCACATGGAACTACCCCACTCTTGCTGATGTCTGAGATAGACTGTCTCAAACAGTTGTGTGCCCATGCAGGATGGGCAGCAAATATTCCCTTGTGACTCTTGGTGTAGAAGGACATTGTACATCACTTACATCACTGCCAATGTACTGGACATGTTTAGCATGCTGGAAGCTGGGGGTATCTGTGGGAAGGCTGTATCCAGTGGGTAAAGCATTCAGACCAGCCCAGCGATACAAATTCTGCAAGAGAAGAGAGAAAGAGAGGATTTCTGACAACTGGGTGTCTTAATCTCTTAATTGCAATAGGCAAAACATTTCCCCCATGTCTGCATTAAAATATATACTTGTCGATTACATGAGGACATTTTCCCACTTTTATTTTAGAGCAGTGAAATCTAACTTCTTTATCTGAAAAGCTAAAGACAGACATTAACCTTTAAAGGATTTGCTTTTTGAGTATCAGAAACTCTACGGACACAGATGTTGTATACTTACTTCACTCTGTATTTTGTTTGCATGATATGCCCTCTCCAAATCAACTGTTTTGTCAGTAGGAATCATTTTGCCTTTAATGTTGCGCATATATTCACTACGATAGACGGTCTGAGAAAAAGAGAAAATGATTAGAGGAGAGTCAGATTTGTGATATCCTTTCCATTGTATTGATTGCATACCTATGGGAATTTCTCCTAAAATACTGGATGAAAGGTTTTTGTTTGGGTTGTTTTGTTTTTTTTTTTGATTCAGGCAATTAATGATTTTAGTGATTTTATTCTCATCTCTTAGTAAAAGCAGAGGCAATGAATTACAGATAACCAACAATGATTAGATGAGTCAATTAAAATGATTACAAAAATATTAAAAGTCACATTTCTAGAACTTACGAGGTAATCGCATATGCAATATTGGGGTAAAGATGATGCAAACACTTACTTCACTTAAATTCAAGCCACTGAGGACATTTTGGACATAGACTGGAGTGTCCACAACCACACTGTATTTATCCTTCATTTTTGCTGCGTTAGATTTGTACTTAATCTGCAGAAAGAAATTCAAGAGCTCTAAATACTAAAGCTAGACATTGTTAATTGAATTCATTATATTATTATATTTGCTATATTCACTATTTTATTACTGAACATTTCTATAAGTGAACCAGTATTTAAACAGAAAGTGTATTGAAATTATGGCTGAATAAATGAACTTGGCACTTTACTAGATAAGAACAGCTGATAAGTTTTATCAGGGACTCTTAGGAAATGCCAATTCTCATTCATAAAAAAGGCCAATGTACCATATGATGAATATCTAACATATTTATGAAGGGACAAAGATTCTCAAAAAACAGAGCAGCTATTCTCCCATTTTACTGGTTTAATCCTAAACTGAGGATGCATCATAAGACTTTGAGAGGAGAAAAAGAAATCATGAAATCAACATAAAAATTCTTTCTTTTTAATATGAATTCTGCATCATTCCTGCTTTACTTCAAGGGTTCTGGATGAAGAACTACTTTTTAAGTACTGAGAAGACAAGTATTTAAATATAGACTTAATGCTTTCCTGAATGGGATGTAACCTGGAAATATCTGCTTCTTCTGGAGCAGCAAATTTTAAATAATTGAATATGAATACCTCAGCAGAGAAAGATAGATAACATTTTCCAGATTACATCTGGACTAGAACAAAGCTACTTCATCTTAAATACAGTGGAGAGAAAGAAACTAAGAAGTAATACCAGTATATCCACTTACATCACTGCGAAGGTCATAAGCTTGTTTGGCATGGAGAATCTCAGGAGTGTCCCAAACAAAGCAGCCAATGCCTTTCAGCCAATTAAGATCATCCTTGTATATGACCTAAGGTATCAGAGCAAAGCAGTAATCTGTAAGATTTCCACCAAGATCTAATCCCTAATTGATAAATCAATCTGAAACACAGCTGTCAGATGATGGTAATGTTTCCAATATTTTTAGCTTTTTTGTTTGTTTGAGAAAAACAAAACAATTCCTCTTGGAATTGAAATAGTTTCTCTTCTTTCCTTCAGCTTGGCCAATAAATAAATAAAAGACCAGGAGTTTCTTAAACTTCCCGAGTTTCTACACCTTATGCATCCAAATAATAAAGGACAATTTGCAGACAGGGATGGCTAAACTGCTAGAACTGTTAATCTTATGACCCAATTCCTACATTGATAACACTGAAATCATGCACACTGAGCCACTTCTCAACTACAAGTGTTAGGAAAGTACAATACGGGCGTTGTTTAGCAGCGAATAATACAATCGATTCAAGTGTCAGCTTCAGAGCTCCAAGTATTTCCTAAATTGTTGCCTCTAACAGAGTATAAGAATCTTTTTGAAAAGTGATCCATGAACGCATGATTTGTGAACTTACATCACTGACTTGATCAGTTACTTTTCGAACATGGGTGTTGACTTGAAGATCTGGTAGACAGATCCAATCATGGAGATGTGTGCGATAATCAATTTCACTGACTTTCTTCTGTGCATCCTTAGCAGAAATGATGTCTACCATGTCTGGAATAATGTGGACTTTGGCTTTAGTCTTTTCATAACCTTCCTTGTACAGACGCTGCAGAATTAAAAGAGTACATTAATAATGCTGACAAGCAGCCTGAAGCATTAACTGTTGATAAATTTGATGCAAAACTACTGATACTTTCTTGGAATGCTAGTGGGAGAGCAAGCATTTTGGCTACAACTAAAATTTATGTCTTGCCAGCTCTGAAAATAATTTACAGAACCTTAACAAGGGTGATAAAATACGATTTATCAAATTTTCATTGTACTCAGATGTTAAAAGAAGGTAGATTCTGTGGTCTTTTTTTTATTCATAAACACATGACACTCAATGTTTAGCCCTGCAGGTAATTTAACAGTTGAGGTGCAAGCTTGAAAAGACATTTGTATGTGTATTATGGGATTTAGCAAGGACTGAACACGGACAAACAGATGTGGAAAGGTGGTATTTGGAGGAAGGCATGCGGATTCTTTGAGTAGTTTCTTCTGAAATAAGTATGGTTTTATCAGGAAAACAAAAGACTTACATCAATATTCAGCTTTCCAACTCTAAGACACCTTGCTGTATTGGGGTCATCCTCAACACCTCTGGGTAGCGTGTACAGTGCTTTAAATTTGTCATATTCTTCTCGGTATTTTACCTAAGCAGGTGCAAAGAAAGGTGACAAAGAACAGACTCCAGTGAGTCAACTGTATTTTTGGAACAAAATTCATCGGTGAGCAAAAATATTTAGTTGAGTCCAACAAGCAGAGAAAGCTTTGAAAGCAAGTTTTCGATTTCATTTTAAATGGCAACCCCCCCCCACCACATCATAACTAAAATGGGGTAAAAATAACAACAGCTGGCTGACTTTAAAAATAAATTGAGGTAGAATAAGCTATTTATTTATTGTTCCAGCTCTTTCATTTAAAGCTATCCATGAGGGGAGTGATGGTTCAGTTCAGTAAAGTATAAGATTATGCTTTTTGATACTCAGTAAAGCATCATTTAAAGACATTTAGTGCTTTTCTGACCTGGATGTTTATGCAATTTAGATTAAAAAAAAAAAATCCTAATCAAACATTTTGAAGAAATAATTTCTGTTACCATGAAATGTGACTTTTTTTTTCATTAAATGAACCAACAAAGGACTATCTAACTGCTATCCAAATGATTATCAAAGAAAACTGATTATCTACAGACAAGTATTAGATTTAAATTAAATATAGAAGACAATTTCAACCCCCCTTTATTATATCTAGATATATCTATATATAGCTATATACCTTCATACAAGGCATGAAGCATTTTATTGCTAAAACTGATGATCTGGTTGAAAAAGAGAAAATATTTTATTGACTTACAATACTAGCATTATGCTTCAGCTCTTTTGCACGTGCTAGGGACACAGTATCAGAGGGCAATATATATCCAGTCGCTTTCACTTTATCCCAGGCTTCCCTGTAGAGATTCTATGGGGAAATAGAAATTCTCTGTGAGTGAAACAATTCTTCTCCAAGGTAATAACCAAAACAAAACAGAAATCAAAAGCCCTTCTTATTTATACACAGGGTAAAAATCCCTTTTTATTAATACAATGTATGAATAAATATTAATATCAAGAGGTTTTACACTAGTTCAATCTTGACAGTGCACATAAAGGGTGACAAAAATGCAAGCTAACCATCCATGACCATTCTCATACAAGGTCTTAATCTTGCTCAGGTGCAATTTTCTTCAAGGAATCCATTTATTAATGCACATATTTTGAGAAGACTGGAACTACAGTGAGAAAATATACCCTCTGCCTGAAATACAGCATTTTCCCCATACTCAAGCAATGCAGAGAAGTTGCACTGGCTTTGATAAGCTCCATGTGTGAATGTTTATCTTCAGAGGGAAGAAACAAAATAAAAAAAAATCCAACATAGTAACACCTTAAGCAGAAAAAGCCCAACACTTACGTTGCTAAAGAGATGTTTCAAATTATGAACTCTTTCAGAATCCACAGTTTCAGTTACTGTTGTGTACTTGTCCTTAGTTTTGTGGTAATCTTCCTTGTATTTCACCTGTAAGATGAAAGGTTTAGTTAACTCGTTTTGATTGTCAGAAGGAGCAAGGGGAAAAGCCTGAGGAGAAGAAGGGAGGAGACTCACATCACTGGCATTTACACCGCTCTGCACTGCAGTCACATAGACAGGCGTGTCAGTAACAACACTAAATTTCTCCAAATTCTCTTTTCCTGCAGCCGTATATTTTATCTAAGGAAAAACAAAACAAAATACCAATGCTGAAAATGACCAGGGAATTCCCTGCCAGTAAATATCAACTCTAAAAGTGACAGGCTGTAGAAAAGAAATACTTAATACAGAGCTGGGGAACTAAGGAATAATGAAAATTACACATCACTGTAGGCATCTAGTAGGCTAAGAGTACAATCAGCAAGGCAAGAGACATTTTTCTCAACATAAATGTCTCTCTGAGGTACCTGGTGCACAGAGTGAAATACAGAAAGACAAAGTTTTCTCTTCTTACTGTTAAAAACCACAACCCTGATGTCCTTCCATTCTCCTAAGTTTTCTGCTCCTTCAGTAACAAAAGTGGTCATGTCTCTACAGACAAAGCTGAAAGAGTGTATGACAGTAGTCTGAAGAAACTATTTCTGATGTAATAGGAATTACTTCATTCTGCTCTGGACTAGGACATGTTTCATTCCCAGTGAATCATAAATGGAAGGAAAAAAAAAATTTTATGAATATGTACTTAATTGAAGAGACCATGCTTACTTGGCTCTGGAGGTCATATGATTTCTTAGCATGCAGGATTTGTGGAGTATCCCAGACATAGCATCCAAGTCCCTTCAGCCAATTTAAATCATCTTTATACACCACCTATATGGAAAAAAACAGTCCATTAAGTTAGGGAGAAACTTGCCTGCTGCTTGAAGAAAGCAGTATTTGTTTCTTCTCTACATTCAGTATCTTTCACTTGTGCAAACTCAATGCAGAAGGCGACCACCGAATCTGAACCAGGCTCGTTCAGTAATTCCAAACTATTTTGAAGTTTAAAGACCACTAA
>JANHGN010020328.1:7249-23640 GCA_024605025.1 Megaceryle maxima | reverse complement strand
GGTTTTTTTTTTTTTTTTCTTCCTAATAAGACTTGGATAGTAAACTGTGTAATCGTTTTAGGCTTGTAACCGTAACTTCTCTTTACTTCCTTGGTGTAAGTAACAAAAAACCCTTTTCACTAGCTACTAAAGGTATGAGAAAAAACATTAAAAGCCTGAAGTCACAACTCTATTCTGGTAGCCATTGCACAAGCAGTATTATGTTTATTGTGTTCCAAACTGCTGTCTTCGTTAGTTTGCGCTGGTTTAGGGGGTGTTATGTAATTTTTCCAGAATCCATCACAGTGAATCTTTTTTTTTTTTTTTTTGTGCCACACGTACTCGCTATGCAGGAGCTGCTGCTAATGCAAGTTTGAAGTAGCTTGACCAATTTTTAACTGTTTACATGGTGGTACACATAGATAATGTTAACTTAATTCCATAGGCTGTCCTTAAGCAGAACCAATTACATTTATTTTTGGTGTCAGTAATTTGTAAAGCAGTTGTTAAGATGCAGCAGAATTATACGTTTGGTCAAGTGGATTTATTTCAAGAACACTGTTCACCAGCAGCTGAATTCATGGAGCCTGCTTTGCTGCATTTGCACAACAGCCTTTCTTTCGTGCATGCTTTCTAAAGACTTCTTTACTATATTGAATACTTTCAAGTTTCATAGGTGCAAATGTGGGTTTTTTTTACAATTCCTTTTTAGTCTATTGTTTGTCAATGGATAGATGCATATGTGTACGTAAGCATCTGTACTGATCTTAGCAAAGACATGCTTTGTGCATATTTACAAAGTGGTACTATTTCCACTCTGCTTTCCTTCCTGAAGTTGCAAGCAGACTAGAACTGTCTGTTCCCTCTTCACAGCTCTATTAATCAAAGGGGGAAGAGATGTGAAGACTGCCTGTGGGAAGGCCTCCCTGTTGCTGCTCAAGAAAGCACACTTAAAAATTACTTTCTTGCATAAAACACAGTGGCACTCAGCTGCGGTAGCACTGCAGAGTAACACAGTGGCTGCCTTGGGTAATCAAAGTAGCAAGCTACAGGCATTTGGAAAGGCTAATTATTAAATACTGAAACCTGTATTTCCAATGTATAATCCACTTATGTAATTACTGTACATTACAACTCACAATGGAAAGAAGTCTTAGTTTACAGCAATATAGTTAAGATTTTAAATACAGTAATCTCCCACATAAAGAGTAAAACATGCAAGTAGCTACTAAATGTTGAATTGCCTGCAAGGCTTTTTATGTGCATGGTGAGCGTGTCTGTGTGTAATGAAAGGGTTTGTGCACCAGCGCTGAATAGCCTTCAAATCTTGAAGATGATAGTACCTCAAGTTAAACATGGAAGATCAATGGCAGCTCCCAGTATGAAATTCTCTTTGCCAGGGGGCCATGATGTCTGGTCTCCACAGATCCTGAATTTAGCCACCTCCAGCATTTCACAACAGACTGATGTTAGAGGGAGAGACTAACATGGCCATACACCCACACCATAAAACAGCAGCATTCTCATTCAGCTTCCAAATATAGGTAGTTACTGTACACTGGATTTTGCTTATTTCTACACACAGATAGTCACAGCATGTATTTTCTTGCTTTGGGAAGCTAAAACAACTTCCAATTTCATCCTCAGAAGTTTCTGTAAAGACATAAACAGGAATTCTCACATAGGTACTTCCCTGTTTTGACTACTTCTTCGTATCAAACCACTTTTACAAAAAAATGAGGTACTGTGGATTAGACAAGTATGCCAAATCCACCTGGTTTTCACACAGATGTTGATGAGGTAACACACATCTGTCTTTTACAACTCTTTCAGAGATGATGGGTCAGCCATGCCACCACTTCAAGGGATTAGTTAAAATGGATGCAGAAACGAAGCTCCTGATTGTATGCTGCAAGTCACTGAAGTCATGCTCTACCCACTTGGCTGCTTGAGCATTTACTGCCTGAATTTATTGCCCATTTATTTACAAACCTAAATTCACGGAATATCACTGACTGAAGAAATAGTCATCACACCTTCCTTATAACCTTGTAAGGAAAATTACTGATTGTCTTATTAAAAAAAAACCAAAACAAACAAACAAAAAACAACAACAAACACAAAACCCCCCCCAAAAAAACCAAAAACCCACATAAAAAAAATACCACCACAACAAATCCTAAACAGAGACAAGGGATTTTTTTTTTTCCCCATAAATAAATAAATTACCTTTTTCCATCATGCAGTAATGCAAGTAAGTTAATGTCACTAAATCTGCGCGGAAATTTTGATCACCGAAACACTAACAGGATTTAACAAGTAGCCAAAACTGAACTATCCAGACGATGTCATAGATATTTAACTACAAAAGGGCAGCTGGGTACAAGGCTAGATTTCAGTCAAGAGGACTCATTCAAAAAGACATATGAAAGCAAGACCCATCTGTCCTGGACAGCTCCTGGAAAGTAAAGTATGTTTAAAATCAATGGCTTAACGTAGCCTTTGTGTTCCATTTGTCATTTAAATTGAATCATTCAATATGAAATAGAACCATAACACACAAACAGTAGCTTCTAACACAAAGTCTTTCTTAGTCTTGTAGTTAAGGAGATGATGGACTCAAATCCCAAAACCAGACTGTGGCCAGCTTCCCTTTGCCTTATTGGAAGTATAGGACTGGCCCTAGCAAAATTCCTTCATCTGCTGAGACTCAAGTTTTGAAATACATTAGATCATAGGCAAAAGAAGGCAAATGGGTTGGGTGAAAGTCACACACCAAAGCAGAATTAGTTTAATGAAAGAATAAATTCACATTTTGGCCACTGCTTTCTCCCTACTGCTAAAGAAAAAAAAAAAAAAACTGATTGCCACCTTAGAACTCTGCAGAAGCCACCGAGCAAGCAAACAATATATTTAGAAATTATGCCAGCTGTAAGCACCAATATAGGCCGGGCAGTGACTGGCTCGAGAGCAGCCCTGAAGAAAAGGACTTGGGAGTACTGGTGGATGGGAATCTCAACATGAGCCATCAGGCCAATTGTAGCCCAGGCCAATCGTATCCTGGGCTGCATCAAGAGAAGTGTGACCAGCAGATTGAGGGAGGTGATTCTCCCCCTCTACTCCACTCTTGTGAGACCTCACCTGGAGGACTCTGTCCAGTTCTGGAGACCCTATTACAAGAAGGACATGGACGTGCTGGAATGTGTCCAGAGAAGGGACACAGGATAATCAGAGGGCTGGAGCACTTCTCCTGTGAGGACAGACAGAGAGTTGGGGTGGTTCAGTCTGGGGAAGAGAAGGCTCTAGGGAGACCTTCTTGTGGCCTTCCAGTATCTTAAGGGGGCCTACAAGAAAGCTGGGGAGGGATTTTTTAGGCTGTCAGGCAGTGATAGGACTAGAGGGAGTGGATTAAAACTAGAGAGAGGACGAAAGGCCAGACATTAGGAAGAAGTTCTTCACCATGAGGTTGGTGAGACACTGGAACAGGTTGCCCAGAGAGGTGGTGGAAGGCCCATCCTTGGAGATTTGTAAGACCAGGCTGGGTGGGGCTCTGAGCAACCTGCTCTAGTGGGAGGTGTCCCTGCCCTTGGCAGGGGGGTTGGAACTAGAGGATCTTTAAGGTCCCTTCCAAACCTGACAATTCTATGATTCTATGATTCATGATCTCTGTTCCAGGACTGAAGAGGACTGGGAAGCCCATCTGTTACCAGAAGACAGCTGAAGGAGGTTGGGGAAAGGGTGACAAGTAGCAACCCATGAGGCAAATAGTAAAGTTGCAACTGGAGCTGTATTGCAGGGGAACTTTTAAAGCAGTTGCTACCACAGCACCAGAAAGCAGTCCAGCCCTAGCTGTTTAAATGGTGACAGTTGAGGTGGGCAGGGCACTCCCTCCTCTGCAGATTCCTGAAGGATAAGAAAACTGTGACCACCTGCTGTTAGAAGTGCTTGGTTCACTGCTCTGTTTTCAAAATAGACAGGCCAACAGCTGGCTGACTTACAAGACCACCAAAAATTCACCTTTATTTTTGTCCTAAAAAAAGATTTGTATTTACATGACCTAATATACCACCTGAAAGCAGTCAGATACAAGTCATGAATGGAGTCCTGCAAATGCTTAAGACACTTTAGTTTGAAGATATCTAAGATCATGAAGTACATACAGGAACTAAATAGAAATCAGTTTGTCAAATAGATTTCTGTATGCAGGTTATCAGAGTCAAGCTGTCTTTTACCAACAACCAGAAGTAGGCTTTATTTAAGAATTAGATGAAACTTTCAAAAGAAAAGCAGTGAGCATTGCTAGCTTTCTTCAACAGCCAAGATCTCCATTACAATCCTCTGAACTCCAGATGACTTTAAAAAGCAAGGCCCTAGATAAGTGTATTCTGTCTCAGCAAGCAGAGTCTCAACATCAGACTAGCAAGTACAAATTGGTCATGTTTTGATAATAAACAGTACTTACAATAACACAACGATACTAAAAAAATAAGTACACAATGAACACTACTTTATGAACATTTAAAACTATGCACACTCTGAACAGTTAAAGTTATTTGAAAGGTAGGTTACAATTCATAATCAGTGAAACGTAGTTTACTCTTCATGAAATCAGTCCTTGGAGTCAGAGCACAAGAACAGCAGTAGCTTACAGATGTAAGAAACCCTATTTGCAGGAAAGACCTTAGAAGTTAACAAGCACTCTGATCTTCTCTCCCAGAATGCATTCTTATCCTCATAAACTCAGTGATGGTAACTACAAGATTTTTCAAGATAAGATGCCCAAAGTTCATGTTCACATCCTTTTGAGGTTAACAAAGGCCTCGGACTTCTCAAAATCACAGCTACTTCTTGTAAAGTACTTCTTAATTCTCTTTATAAACATCTATATTTTCAGAGACCACAGTCTCCAAACTGTATTGCTGTCACAGTGTATTAAAAAATGTAACTGATTAAAGTGGATGTCTGAGCACAATTTTCTATGCTAACTTATCTTTTATAATTATACTTACATAATCGGAAAAGCACACCAGAAAGACTTGAAGTGCAAAGGGCTCTTTCCACCTCAGGGGAAAGGATTAAAAGCCTAACCCAAAATCCAGCAGTACGTTGAAACTCAAGCTGTCCAGTGGTTTTAACAGCCAGAGCAACAGATGAATCCACGCAGTTCACTGAATTCAGTCTGTGTCAGTTTCAGTTGAAAATCCCAGGGTCAACATAAGGATGTGCAAGAAACTCCCCCAGTTTATTGCCTTCTGCATCATAATGGAGCATCCGAAAACAAATGTCACAGAAGAAACATGGATCATCTGGTGCCAGACTGTCTTTGTTGGTCACCCACCTGCAGGTTACAAAATAGAACTCTACTGAGTCCAAAGGATTTGTGACAACATCTTACTCAAGAGTTGAGGATGGCAACAACAAACATCAACAATAATGTTATACTGACCAGGCACTACCTATACTTTGTATCTCCCACCCTAGGCAGATAGCTCTTTCCCAAACTTCTCGCCCATTCCATGTCAGCTGCTATCTTACATTGCCACAGCAGCACCTCCTGATGAGCTCTTCAAACCCATGTAGCTCGTACAAGGCTTAACCAAATGAAAAAAGAATTAACAGGTTTCTTCTGTCCACCCTGTGGCCATTTAAGACATAAATCTGTGTTCCCTTAAGGCAAGAAACTTACGTGACTTACCTGAACTACTCTGAGTAATAACCAAATCCATTTACAAGTCTAATAGAAGAGCCTGGATGATGCAAACAAGAAAAGAAAAGGACTGCTGCACATTCCAGGAAGTACTGAAGTTAACATGAACACAGCTACCAGTAAAAGGAGGGCCTGCCATGTCACCAAGCAATTAATTTATAGTAGCACTCAGAGGCCATGACAGCTCAAGGCCTCTAGTGAGTAAAGATGCTATCTGCACAGATTAGAACCTGCAGGACAGCCAGCCAAAGCAGCTCTGCTATCCATGGTTTATCATCTCCCCATTTAAGCTTAGTGCTTAATCCTGGTTTTAATTTAATGCATTTACATCACCTCTGGTAATGCCCTCCCCATTCCATCTTCCCCCCATACTGACCCTTTGGCTCCACCTTCCCTTATGGCCAAATGCCTCACAGTTTATAGCCACTCGTGAAGGCATCCTAGGGGCTCTGCTAGAACACTAGGATGGGCTCCCATCACATGGGGAACTGGCTCTTTGCCTGATTCCAGGAAAGTCTAAGGACAAAACCAAGCAAGATTACAAGGACACAGCTGCTATGTCAAATGGAGGCTGAGTGTAAGCCACCCTGGAGGAAAAAAAAGGGCAGTGAATGTATATAAATCATTTAGACTTTAAAATCAATGAGCTTAGCCTGGCCCATAGCACTCCTTTAGAGAATGTCTACTGTGTCTATTGAAAGACTTTCTCATGTCCAGGTAAACAACACTAAGTGTATAAAGAGCATCAAATTCACATTCTGCTTTACTAACTGCAGAAAATCTGTGCATCACATCAAGTTCCTTCAAGTACAGCTACACAGCACAGAGTTTTCAGGTAGAGGTTAGGAGTTTACCTGTTGGAAAAACTACACACCTTTTAAAAATCTCTAGATTTTACTGTATTAAGTTTGGACAGATCTGTACTTCCCCCTCCTTAGATACCAGACTTAATGAAAGGTCTCTGTGAATTCTGACAAATGAATTTAAATCACCCATCTTTCATAGGAGAAAAATGCAGCATTTTCCCCCAAAAGTAAGATTTTTAAAATGTAACTGATGGGAGAACTGAGCTCTATGTACACAAAAGAGCCTAAGCCAAATAATTAACCCCTTCATCTTTTCTTTTTTTTTTTTTTTAATCACCCTGAATTGTCACCTCCAAATGAACACTACCTGCAAGGAGGCCTTTTCCTGGGTATAACACCACACAACCACTTGAACAGTAAGATTTCAGAATACTTCCATAAAGATCAGTCACACATCTTATCAAATACAATACAGAGCTTTTTTTTTTTTTTTTTTTTTATTTAGTAGGAGGACCTGACTTCTATAAGACGACAAAAGGATGAAAAATATCATGTACCTGGCTGTATACATTTTGCACACAAAACATTTTCTGGTACATAACCAGTGTTTCTTGATCAGCAAGGGATAGAGGCTCCTGTCCAGGCAGTCATCATGATGAACGAGCCTTGAGGGAAATAAATACATACATAAAATACAATAAAGACTCAGCCACATTTGGATTTATCTGAACCTAAGCATGGGCATTGAAGATAAGGCATGACCTAAATTCCTGTGTAAACTATGACTAGACTTCTGCTTAGCATTTCTTAACACTGATGAAGATCCAGAGATAGACTACTAGTTGCAGCATCCACGGATTTTATGGTAAGGAGTAAATTCAATTTATGTAATAACTCAGAAGTCTACACACCATCTACTTGGATGGTCTTTTCAAAGCTTTTATCTCCTACCTAGACTAACAGCAAAAACATCACCAGATGAATGTTTAAAGGCTCATAATCCCAAGATCATCTACTCGCAACATCTATGCCCTTCTTTGGGTTGCATTCCTCTTGGAAGGCACCATTTATTAACAATGCACAGGTACATCAGGCTTCTGGGAACTGAGAATGATGCGTCCAGCCCTCTGTTTTCTTTTCAGTTCCTGTTCCTTAGCACCAAGTCTAAACCAACAAGTCCAGCTGACTCCAGCCGAACCCATCAGCAGCATTTTGTACCTTGGTGCTCCATACTCAGTAGGTAGATCTGCCACACACTGGCTTTGCATAGAAAGAGCTTTTCACTGTGGGTGCCATTCCTCCCATACTACAGTCATGCCACACTAGTTAGAAAGCAGTCTCCTTATGCAGACAAATCATTAAATAAAATAATTTAAAAAAAAAAAAAGCGAGGGAGACTACTTTTTCCTTTGCAGAAGTAGTCTCATGTACATGGAATAAGACCTTAGGTAAGCCCTGCAGAAGACAGTGAAATAATCTTGACGTTAGTCTAAGAAATATACTGTGTTTAATGTCTGAAGTTTGTCCACAGCAGGTTTGCTTTCAACTGCCTAAGGACTCCCACAGAGCAGTAACTTACCTTATATCTGTGATGATAACAATATGCTCACAGTCCCCTTGGTGGCAGAAAAGGTATGGAAAGCCAATTTTGAGGAACAAATCATTAAATGTGTAGTCCTCCATTTTAACAGACTGAAGATTTCCATAGCCTCTGTCATGAGATTCTGACCACTCAATAATTGTTCTGAAAACAGAAAAGTCATCAGTGTAGCAATGCTATAGATTGTGAATGCACAGAAAAGCAAGACCATGGGGGACATGCAAAACTCTTCACTGTGACACAGTTAAAAAGATGTAAATCAAAAACAGCTCACAACATTTTGTAATAATTTAAGATAATACCACAACCCCACAGAACTGTGCACTGTTCTTCTGGAACATCTGCCTTTAAACACCCAGCAAGGAGCTTCCTGATGAGTTCTAGTCAGTGCACGTTCCTGAGGGTACCAATCCAGGTCAGGTTGTTTGCAGCACACCACTTCTAAAAGATTCCAATAAAGAAAGTTACCACCAAGTCATTTTTACTCCCTTGGTCAGTAACTTTGTTTTAAAGTATTAAAAAGTTTTTTGTTTGTTTATGTCAATAAGAAACACAGAGTTGACAACTGCACACTTTTATTTCCAAAATTTATCACTGGAAGGGCACTAGCCACTGCTGCAATTATTTCTTGGCTTTTTAGCTCACTCCTTCATATATGGCGTTTCATTTCCAAAAAGCTGTGTATGTTATCACAAGCTCTGCCATAAAGATCACTGTGGCTCATGGGCAGAAAGAGGAGTAAAATAATAAACTTTTCTGAAGTTACACACCAAGCCTGACATAAGAAGAGTCCAAACTGACCGTTCTTCCACACCATCCGTTTTAACATCTTGATCTCCTAAATCTAGAGTGTCAGCAAGCCTGTACTTCCTTAAAATTAACTATGCATAGTTTTAAATGCATATGACTTGTGCTTAATCAGTATGAGCTATAGTTTCAAACAAGGAATACCTGAGACTCTTGGTAATGTCATCTCAGACTTCTTTTCCCAAAAGTCACACAGTCCCTTGTTGACTTCACCATGAAGACACTCAGTGTATTTTCAAGACTGAACAGAACAACTGACTTCCATCCAGCTGAGCTTTTTGTCTTTCTGACACATCTTCTACCTCAGGCAAGTCTTTTGGTGGTCATCACAACTAGGGAGGGCACTTAAAAAGTCTAGCACCTGTCACACCAATCCCATCCCAACAGAGCGAAACAGGATTTGCATGGGAAAAAAAAAAAGACATTTGTGCCCTTTTCAGAAGGGGAGTGGAAGGAATTTGTAGAGCAAGTAAAGTTAAACTTCTATGTAAAAATAAAATCAACCTGAAGGTATATCAAGAAAAGTCCATTCTAGCTTCATATACTAGACATTCCAGTTTTAAAACAAAGAATCATAAGCAAATTAAATACATTTCTCGTCCCTTAGGTTTTCCTTAGTTCTTTACAAATACTGTACCTGCTCAGATCCCTGCACTCTGGGTATCTTCTGTCATTATAAAAGATGCCTTCATAATAAAAGAAAGCAGATTTGTAGAGATCCTGAGAGAGAGAGAAGAGGGGAGAGAGAAAAAGAAGTCTGCATTAGTGCCATGAGATATTAAACACCTTAAACAAGAATATGTCAAAACCCAAGCACTTTAGGTATGTAAATTAAATAAAGAGACCTCATACTACAGGTTTCTAAGAAAAGTTTTGCTCTGGTTTTAGATGCTGATGTGACAACAAGGCTTGTATGATTGCTGGCTACACAGTTGCTCTGCTGATACTATCAAGCCATTGCAGGTCATTTTGGTGCTCTTCTCGTATTTCTATGCCCACAAGAGTGATTAGGGATTTCTAGAAAAACACAGAACAAGAACACATGCAACACTGCACACAGTGCACATATTAAGTAGCTGCACAACACTGACTTTAAAAGAACATTAATATTTTTAAAAATTAGCAGGAAGTAGTGTGTTGACCTTGACTGGCTGCCAGACACACACACACACCCCCAGCTGCTCTCTCATTCCCTCTCTTCAATAGGACAAGGGAAAGACAGACACAGACAAAGACAGACGACAGACAGACACAGACAAAGACAGACGACAGACACACACACAGACAGACGACAGACACACACACAGACAGACGACAGACACACACACAGACAGAGGACAGACAGAAAGATGGGCAATCGCATGGGTTGAGATAAAGGCAGTTTACTTGGCAGCAGGCAATGTTCAACCACTTCCTGTGAAGCAGTGCCTCAGCATGCATAGTGGCTGCTTTGGAAGACAAATGCCTTAACCATGAGTGGCCCCCCTCCTCCCTTCCTACAGCTCTTATTGCTGAGCACAATGTCATATGACAGGGGATGTCCCTTTGGCCAGTTTGGGTCAGCTGTCCCAGCTATGTTCCCTCACAGCCTCTTGCTTATCCCCAGCTCACTAGCATTTGGGGGTACCTGGAGAGACAGCCTTGACGTTGTGCAAGCACTGCTCAGCAGCAGCCAAAATGGTGTGTTACCAACGCTGACCAGCCAAAAATGCAAAGCACTGCATTACATGGGCAGCTGCGAGGAACATGAGCTCCATCCCAGCCAGACCTAGTACACCTGATCAGACCACACCATAAAATACTTTTTGCTGAAATGAGAATTATTGCAGTCCTGCCCTCTGCCTATGTACGCATGCACACACACAACAACCACATGGGAGCAGTCCCTTATCACATCTATATAAACAAACAAGACAGATGTGCACATTTGGAAGGTGCAATAACCTTGCTTCTGGGAATTCATTAGAAAATGTAGCATCCTTCAAAATCCCTCCTTAATTAAGAAGTTTATCCCATGCATACAGGCAATTTGTTCCAGTTTTCTCTATCAATGATAATTAACAATTTATGACACTCATACCAGAAGTGTAAGAGTTCTGGTTTAAAATAATCTCCAGAAACTGAGCTAACCCATAAGCCTCCATTACACATGTAATAAATTCTGCAGCAGGACTACAGAAATATTTAGGTAAAATCATACCCATCTAGGGTGGAAAAAACCAAACAAACAAAAACCAAACAAACAAAAAAGCAGCCTTCAGCTGCAATCATCTCCTTGACAAGGAACAAAATAAGTAAGATCAGGAAAACATTGAACTGAAATAGCACAAACAAGTGTTGTTCTGTTTATCTATCCAGACCACTTGCACAACATTCACAGAGCTGTAGAACTGTTCTCTCCTAAAACAAAAGCTAGAGACATTTTTGTGTATTTTGACAATGTGGGGGACAAGGGTCTGGAGAACATTCCTGTGGGAAGAGAGATGGAGGTCTGAGTTTCTGGCAAGCTGAATATGAATCAAGCCTGCCCTGGCAGCCAGGAGGGCCAACTGTGTCCTTGTGTGCATCAAGCACAGCATTGCTAGCCAGTCAAGGGAGATAATTGTCCCAATGCCCACTGCACTGGTGCAGCCTCACCTCAAGAAATATGTGCAGTTTAGGTGCCTCAACCTAAAAAGGTCATCATACTGTTAGAGTATGTGCAGAGGGAGGCCAAGTGATGCTAAGATATACTGTATACACAGTTGACCTCTAAGTTACGACATACAATCTTTCCCACATTTTCAAATGCACTTTGAAGAAAGCTGTGTTTCACCACCTTTCAGCAAAAAAGAGGAAAAAAAAAATATCTGCAATTATACACTGGCATTCCGGCATTCCAAAGCCCATTTACATCCTGTATTTTCCTCAAGTATAAAGAAAACTGCAAGGATTTCTTCATTCATGTGCCTTAAGAGCATTTTGATAAAGCATCTCTCTAATATGCATCAACACATAGTTTTATCATAATGAATGGTCCCAACCTTTACACCTCTAATTACACTGTGTGCCAGCTCTCGTTTAAGTAAAGGTTGTATTTATTCATCAACAGATGCATGTGCAGCCAGGTCAGATAATGACTGGGTAACTTCAAGGAACTTGGTTCCTTTCCATGATTAACAGAGTGACCAACTCACTCCAATTCTGTAACTTGGGAGCTGCTCACTGCTCATTAAGTTGCAGAATGAGCTTTTTACATGTTTCTTGGGAGGCAGCCTATGACCTGAAAGAGCTTAGAGTGGAAATGAAAGAGTGGAAGACAAGAAGTAAACGTGAATTATCTTATAGGCTGGGTACAGAGGCATAAACAGACTAAATGAGACCAAAAGGGAAAACTGGGGACAACCAGGCACTCTGGATCTCCAGACTAGTCTTATGTGTCTTTATTAACAGAATGAATGCTCATTTGCACCCAGGGGTATCTGAGCTATTAACTCTAAGGTGTCAAAAGACAGGAAATGAAGACACTGTGGCCAGAGATGGGACTCATGTCTGGAGATAACCATCACGAAGGCACAGCCAGTAGAAATGTGGTTTACACTCAGACAATTTGTTTTGGCTCTGTTACTGTCATCCTCCCTAGCTCTCCAACCACAAAGGGTAAGTACTGCCATGCTCTGGCAACTGCTTGCCAACTTTTGTGGGTCACAGCAGTTCTGAGTTAGCCAATCCGTTACATCTCCTACAAGCTTCAGAAGACAGATGTTTGTCATGGTGAACAGAAGGCCAAGGGTGCCATTGTTATAAACTTCTTGGGAATCCAAGTCAGGTCTTTTCCAGATAAAGCTGGCCGGCGGTATGACTCTGACATTCCTTCTTCCCAGACTCTGCATTACCCTTCAATTTGCAAGGAGGTATGTCCTATTATGTTTCTCTGGGGAATCCAAATGGTAGTAGTAATAACATAAAAGATCCAGGATCCTTGTTAAAAGTACCTGTATCTGTGGAATAAATACCTCAATATGGCTCAGTTCTCTTAACAACCCCCTGATATTCATTTGACTAAGGTGTTAATTTTAAAACAAAACATCGAATAGCTGTAGAATGCTTCGGTTGGCAAGGACCTACAATAATCATCTAGCCTAACTGCCTGACCAATTCAGAGCTGGCCAAAAGTTACATCATGTTACCAAGGGCATTGTCCAAATGCCTCTTAAAACACCGACAGGCTTGGGAACATTGACCACCTCTTGAGAAACCCTGTTCCAGGATTTGACACCCCCTCAATAAAGAAATGTTTCATAATGTCCAGTTTTAACCTCCCACAACTTTGAACCATTCCCACACATCCTATCACAGGATACCAGGCAGAAGAAATAAGCACCTCCCTCTCTACTTCCCTTCCTCAGTAAGCTGTAGAAACCAATGAGGTTGCCCCTCAGCCTCCTTTCCTCCAAACTAGACAAACCCCAAGTCCTTAGCCATTCCTCACAGGACATGTCTTCCAGGCCTGTGACCAGCTTTGTTGCCCTCCTCTGGATGCATTCAAGGACTTTCACATCCACCTTAAATTGTGGGGCCCAGAACTGCACACAGTACTCAAGGTGAGGCCGCACAATGCTATATACAGGATAGTCACCTCTTTTGACCAGCTGGTTTGCTGTGTTTGATGCACTCCAAGATGCAGTTTGCTCTCTTCTCTGCTGAGGCATGCTGCTGACCCCTATTGAGCCTGCTCTCAACCAGCACTCCCAGATCCCTTTCCATGGGGCAGCCCTCCACCCACTCCTCTCCCAGTTTAGACCTGGTTTGGCACTACTCCATCCTAGGTGCAGAATCTGGCATTTGGACTTCTTAATTTTCATACCAACGACTGCTAAGAATAAAATCACAAAATCCAGAGGTATCAGGAATAAAAGAGAAATTAGGCACACATGTGCCAATAAAATCCAAAAAGTCTTATTCTCTATCAGCTGACAAGATACACTTTACTTAACCAGTGAGTGCAGCAACTTGATCCTTTCACTCAGCCTGTGTGCATTCACACTGCACCTCAAGAGAAGCAAAAGCTGGCCATCAACAGATAACTTAAACAGCCCCTTTCCTGCAGACTCTTCAGAACGTTTTGATTTAAATCTAAGATCCTTAAATTACTCAGAAGTTATTTTCTCTGCATGGAAATGCTAACATACTTACAACAGGTCATGGTGCCACTTCCTTTCTACACTGAAAGGAAGAAAATTCTACTTCACTAGTGGCCGATTACCTGTTTGTTGAAGCAACATGCAAATTCTATTGTGAAGGCTTACCACACACTGAGCCTATACTTCAATGCAAGTTGTAAAATCACAATCAAGTTTGAAGAAAACAAACAAATGAAACGAATGCATACCATTCATTAGCATCTCCTGCTGGGAGGCCAGACATGGTGGCATGCACTTACTTTGGGGGAATCACTGATCCCAACTCTGTTGAGGCCATGAAAGCCTCACGTGACCCATGTGCATGCCCAGGAGGACAGTCCCCCCTGCTCAGCACTAGTTGAGGCCACACCTGGAGTGCTAAGTCTGGTTCTGAGCTCCTCAGTACGAGCAAAATGGACATACTGGAGAGAGTTCCACAAGGGTCATAAAGATGAAGGGACTGGAACATCTGTCCTATGAGGAAAGGCTGAGAGAGCTGGACCGTTCAGCCTGGAGATGGTTCAGAGGCTATCTTAGTGACAAATACCTCTAGGGAGGGTGCAAAGAGGATGGAGCCAGGTGGTGCCCGGTTCAGAGGGGTATGGTCTACATTTTGCTTTCTATCAGCTCTTGCAGTTTAGAACATAGCTCAAAGTCAGTTCACAGGGATATATGTATGCAAGAACTCACTGCCACTGTTACTACTTCCCAGCAGTAGCATTAATTATGTTTATTCCTCACATCACACAAAACTTGTCAGCATGGTACTGCACTAGGAAGTATTTCCTTGCAGTGCAACCCATAGGCAAAACCAGTGCAGCACAACTTAGTGCTCAAAAATACCAAGACAAAACTCTGTCCCCCTTTCTCCTGTAAGTTTTTAAAGATCCTACACAAGTAGAGGGTTCCACATAGAACATTTTACCTTGCTGATGTGCTCTGGTGCTTGATCTGGCTGACTGCTGAACTCGCCACCTATCTGGAGGTCACTGACGCAGGAAATTGAGTCTCTTAGCTCAGTGAGGTTCTGGCTGCCCAATACAAGCACTGTCTGATAGGGTTTGTAATCTTTATGCTACAAAGAAAACAGTATATGAGCTTCAAATAAAAATAACTTGTCAGCATCAGTACTGCTCTTCAGTTGACAGCTTGAAGTCATTAGTGGCAGCATATGACACATCACTTCTCTGTAAGATTTTAAAGAGCATCTTACCTCAGCGCCTCCTAAGGCTGCCATTTATTAGTTTCATTCAGAAACTCCAGTGTCACATTCCCCACCAGAAAGTGCAGGGAAGACAGAAAGTCTGATCCCACTTACCCCAATTCCAGACAGAGTACTTTAGTTTTCATGTATTTAGTTTCAGATTTTGAGCTTTCTGTGAAATCAATTAACTGCTGAGTAATTATTGTAAAAACTTCCTCCTGTAAACCACTGACATAATGAAACCTGTACTCTTAAGAAGCCTTAAGAAATTACCACATTTGAAGAGTTTACTATGTTCCCTCAGTGGACTCGACTGATTTTAACTTCTTGGGAAAGGAAGGTACTACTTGAGTAGGGAAGCAACATCAAAATACAAATCTAGAGAATTTAGTACCGACCTTCTGAAATATGACAGGATAGAAGATGTTCAGAGTTAAAAGTAGTTCTCCCTCCTCAACTAGATCTGTTGGATTGTCTGGCCTCTTTCCAGTTGCATATGACTCCTGGAAAATTAAAGGTAAATATGCATTATATTGGCAACCACTTATATATCATAGCCCCTGGATAAAAGTCTGAGAAATACTGTTCTAACTATAACTTATTTTTGATTGTGTAGCCTTCTGAATTAATAACAGCCTACTCCCTCCAAGATGGAAAGCTGAAAAACTGCTCTAATTACCCATTTCAAGCATTTTCCTTCATTGCTGTGAAATGCTCTTTGAATGCTTTCACATGTAAAGGGGGACTGCAACTCTCAACTTGAGAAAGACTGACCTACAAACTAGCCATATGAAGAAGTATATGAAAATAAAAATTAGTGCAACACTTCCTCTTATTAGGGAAACTTGTCATAGCTGGACGTCTAAATTTCTCCAAAATCCAACAGCATAATTCATCATTGCCCTTGCCACACTACTGTGTTTTAGAGAAGTGAAAGCATTCCTGCATTTCAGCCCTACTTTGTGTTTATGACATAACCCAGCTGTAAGAATGAGGGAGGGCACATTTCTGTGGCAATTTCCCTCTTTTTCAAGAAGAGAGAATATTGACTGCACAAACCCTTCCCAAGAGCACGAAGTGTTCTTCAGATTTAATAACAGGAGCATGTGGAAAACAAGATCACTCA
>JANHGN010020327.1:0-76711 GCA_024605025.1 Megaceryle maxima | reverse complement strand
TTCCTTCTAAAAGTTTCCACCTCTTCTTTTTTCAGCCACCAGTCTTTGAAATTTGACAGAAGAAAAGCCATGTGGTCACTAGGTCCCTTTCTTTGACTGTACATATAGTTTGTGTATATATATATATACAAACATATGCATGATCTTGATCATACATACATATACACAGATATATTAGCTGTTCTTTTCAAAGCTACTTAGTGATACTCTAATTATGTAAATTATTAAGTCAAGTCCATTTATAACCATGATTACAGCACATAATCTATCCATTTTGACATTAAAAAATCCAATCTCTTTTATCTTAAAGAGTTTGATGTCTTTTCTGGTTCCCACTCTATGCAGTTTATTTAAAAAATGTCTATCCAAAACATCACAGTCAACGTTTTTGCACATTTTCTATGAATATCTCTGTTAGAATACCATCAGAACACAATCTGGTTTTGTTACGCCCATTGACAATCAACAAAGCTTTTTTTGTTCCTTGAACTGTGCTTATCAGCTAAACCACAAGTGGGAAGCACAACAAATGCTTCAGAACAATGCCATCTGATACAGAAACTTTGTGATTGCTCCTGTCCTACCAGCTCTTTATGAAAACTGCAGGTTGCAAAAGATTAAAATTCTGCCTTGACTGGGTTCATTTTTTAATAAAGAGGGAGAAAGGGGGCAGGGAGCCTTGGGAGGATCAGAAGAACAGATTAGCTGTCTATAGAAACACTAGTTATGTATCATTAACTCCACTGAAACTATTCATAGTTAAAGCTGAAAAATGCCCAAGTTGACATTCCTTCCTCCCATGCTGTCAGGGGGGGAGGCCAGAGACAAGATTTTCCACTCCATCTCCCAGTTTCCTTTTATATACAGGCTCTCAGCAAACTGTTCATGTTGCCACAACAGAGACCTTGAACCTTCAAAGCTATCTACAGAGACAGTACCTTATCCCTGATCAATATGGCTCAGCAACGAGGCACTGTCTGCCCACACATATCTCTTTGCAGGACTGGGACCTATGTTTTCAATGACTGAATTTACTTTTCATAAAAGGGCAGAATCTCACTGCCAATCGGAGTCTGCAAAGTGAGCTAAAAGTCTCATTTTCATAGAACAATAAGAATGAATAAATGCTTTCTTTGGAGAGTCAATCATTACTGTGACAGAAAAGTCAGCTGTACACCTACCTTTCAATCCTTTTCTGTGTAGCTAATGGCAGAGGAGGTGATTTTTCTCCAGAAGAGAGAGTTCTGCATTAAGTCCAGTATGAATATCAATATACATGACCTAAAGGAGAAAAAGCTACATTAGTTCATTTTTCAAATAGTCATAGAATCATAGAATCGTCCAGGTTGGAAAAGACCTATAAGATCATTGAATCCAACCATTAACCCTACTCTACCAAGTCCACCACTAAGCCATATGCCCAAGCAACCACATCTATACAGTTTTTAAACACATCCATGGAGGTGACTCAACAACCTACCCGGGCAGCCTGTTCCACGCCTGACAACCCTTTCAGTGAAAAAATTTCCCCTAATGTCCAGTTTAAACCTGCCCTGGTGCAGCTTCTGGCCATTCCCTCTTGTTCTATTACTTGTTACTTGTGAGAAGAGGCCAGCACCTACCTCTCCCCAGCCTCCTTTCAGGTGGTTGTAGAGAGTGATAAGGTCTCCCCTCAGCCTCCTTCAGACTAAATAGCACCAGTTCCCTCAACTGCTCCTCACAGGACTTGTTCTCCAGGCCTTTCACCAGCTTAGTGGCTCTTCTCTGGAACCACTTCAGAACCTCAATGTCTTTCTTGTGTTGAGGTGCCCAAAGCTGAACACAGTATTCCAGATGTGGCTTCACCAATGCCGTGTACAGAGGGACAATCACCTCCCTGGTCCTGCTTGCCATCCTATTTCTAATACAAGCCAGTATGCTGGTGGTCTTCTTGGCCAAGTGGGCATACCGCTGGCTCATATTCAGCCGCTTGTAAATCAGCAGCCCCAGGTCCCTTTCTGCTGGACAGCTTTCCAGCCACTATTCCCCAGGGTTGTAGCGTTGCCTGGGGTTCTTGTGGCCCAAGTGCAGGACCCAACACTTGGCCTTGTTGAAGCCCATACAGTTGACCAAGGCTCACCAATCCAGCCTGTCCAGGTCCCTCTGAAAAGCCTTCCTTCCTAAATAATGTTAAGTACTGATGTAGGACAAGAATATTGTGCAACTCAGTGCATGAGTAGAAGGCAACAAAATAGAAATTTGCTTGAAAACATAACATCCGTGAGAAGAATCACTCATTCTGTGAGCATTGAGGAGGAGAACTGGAAAACATGAAAAGCATGACCCTGATGGAAAGTAACACTGGAAGTTAGATACTACTAAGATGCTTTAAAAAATGCTTAAGACCAATGATACTTGGTTGGAATGCTCTCATCAAGTTTTTCCTGAAATTCTTTTTTTTTTTTTAAGAGCAGAGCCTGTCAGAGCCTGTGTGTGCGTCTCCACTGGCTGCAAAACCAAAGGCAAGACTGTTGTTTCAGTTCAGAGCTGCCTCCAAGCTCCACCATGAGGCCCAGCTAATTATGTTTTTTAGATGTCAGATACCATTTGTTTAAGAGTATCAGTTATTTTTTCTTATTGCTTCGGGGATACTGAAGTTTTGCTGTGTGGCCCCTCACTCCTCTAAGGCAAGTCTCTGCCCAACACTTACTGATGCACAGTGGGGTCTTTGGAAGATCAAAGTGTCATTTTTTAGAAATAAGAAAATGAGTTCATGATGTTCCCATGATGTTCTTCTTTAAAGTCATTCATCTTCCAAGGGTATGCCAGCATTTTGTATTCAAGGAAGACATAAACTTGTTCTGGTGAGGGTGCTGATAGAAGGACTGCCTCCCACAGAGGAGTTGCCTGTATTAAATATGTATAGGCTGACTAAACAAGATCCATAGGGAATATTAAAGTGTTTTAATAACTGGAGTGTAAGCACAAAGAAGAGAGAGGAATGTAGGTGCATATTAATGGCATAACCAAAATGGAATAATGTGATAAAACATCCTTGACATATGCATGCTTGTGACTTGATGTTAATATTAGACCTGAAGATAGCCAGCAGGGAAAAATTCTGCATAGACTAAGAAATGCTCTCTGTGAAAGTGCGCAGAACTGTAACATATTCTTCTCAACTTCTTTATGATTGTATTTACAAAGCTAATATAAGATGTAGAGACCCCTACGATAATTCAGTTGTTCAGATATGATTTATGAAATGTCGACAACTGTGAATATACCCTAACATGATGCAAGCCAGAGCACGCCTCTGCTGCATTATTTGTATTGAAAGTCTGATGACCACAGAATCATAGAATGGTAGGGGTTGGAAGGGGCATCTAGACATCATTGAGTCCAACTCCCCTGACAAAGCAGGATCATGGAGGGAAAACGTGAGGTCAGTATCCACATGGTAGGAAAGAAATACAAATCAAATGCATTCATGTTGCCTACTCAGCAAGGCCACTCTTTGTGTTTCACTTCATGAAAAATTACTCAGCACTGATTATCAACACTACAGCATTGATTATCCAGACTACAGGCAGGCTGTTTAAAGCTGAATGGAGGAGAATAAAACTCTTATAAAGGGCCAGAGACAGCTAACAAATATCTCTCCTCAGCTCTTGGAGACACAAGTGTCTCTGTACTTGACACATACACAGCATGACGCACCGACACATGTGAGGAGGACATGGGGCTCAGACAAGATAATATTTCTGTTCTTATCACCTAGGAAGTAAATTCAGATTTTGTCCATCTGCTATGTCAAATGGAGTTTGTTCAATCTAAAGGTGGAGTCAGATCTGTCCCCTGTAGTACCTTTAGGAGGAGTATAAATAAAATTCTGGAACAGACTCCTTGCAAAGCCCGTGTTTCCTTCATGGTGACAGAAAACTCTGCCCTCTTCACACATGCACACAGTCTCATATGTGAAACAGTCAGGGAACCATTCACCAGTTAAACTGGATGCTGGGATCCCTGCCAGAAAGAAAGGGCACATCTGTCTCTTATGCCCAACACTGGACCCTTGAGCCTACAATCGAGTAGCTCATCGTTTGCAGGACTGCACAGGATGGGATGTCTTAGCCTTCAAAGCCAGGCAGCACTGAGAGGTCACTTGCTCACTGTGGATACGGAAACTTTCTTATACATTTGTTCTTGTGTGGTGGAGAGACATACATTTCTTCAATAACTCCACATTGCTGTCATGAGTATAAAAAGATATCCTCAGTATCCAAGAAGAAGCAATAATGGTGTGAGCCAGCTAAACCCCCCAGGCATGCCAGACCAAGCAGGAATACTATCCATCTTAATTTCATTTTAAGCATTACAGACCAGAATTTTTCTTAACTTTTGTTTCTATCTTCATTATAATTAACCATAAAAACCTCCAGTAATCCTGGTTACACATTACTATGAAGTTTTCTTTACCATGTTTTATGTTGGCTATTCCCAGTACAGTGTATGTTTATCTTTCTAAAAACAGGCCTTGAGCTCACTGTAGAGTATAAGAGGGTTTGTTGTGTTTTGGTTTTTTTTTTCCTTAAGGGAGAAATGTAGATGATCTCTTTCAAAGTAGAGATCAATTTTCTTTAAAGAAATTCTGTATTGGATTGTACCCTCTTTTTGCTTAGTTTCCCTTTGAAATAAGTATATCTTCATCTGAATTTTATTTCAGTGATTCTCTCACACTAAAACTTTAACTCAATAACATGGAAAAAGGCAGGTGGGAAGAGATTTTCAAACACAAGCAAAAAAAGAGTTTGTAATGTTCTCACTAGCAAAGAGGTGTGTTTGTACACTGATATGTGCACAATTCATCAGGCATTAGTGGAGTTTCCTAAACATCCCATACTATCACTATTCAGTCCTCAGGGCCAGAGAAATTTCTTCAGTAATGTGAAAATCTGCCATTCAGGTCTATCTGAATGCTCAAGCAAATCCTTCATTTCACAGAATCATAGATTAGTTTAGGTTGGAAGGGACCTTTAAAGGTCATCTAGTCTAACCCCCATGCAATGAGCATGGACATCTTCAAACAGATCATGTTGCTCAGAGCCCTGTCCAACCTGACCTTGAACATTTTCAGAGATGGAGTTTCTACCACGTCTCTGGGCAACCTGTGCCAATGTTCTACCATCCTCAGTGTAAAAAATTTCTTCCTAATATCTACTCTAAATCTACCCTCTTTTGATTTAAGACCATCATCATCTTTGTCCTATTGCAACATGTCCTACTAAAAAGTCTAACCCCATCTTTCTTATAGGCCCCGTTTAAGTATTGAAAAGATGCAATAATGTCTCCCCAGAACCTTCTCGTCTCCAGGCTGAACAACCCCATCTCTCTTAGTCTTTCCTCATAGAGAGAGGTGTTTCCATCCCTCTGATCATTTCCATGGCTCTTTTCTGGACTCACTCCAACAGGTCCATGTCTTTTCTGAACTGAGGACTCCAGATCGGGATAGAGTTACTCCAGGTGAGGTCTCACCGGAGTGGCACAGAGGAGCAGAAACACATCCCTCAACCTTCTGGACACACTTCTTTTTATGCAATCCACAATATGGCTGGCCTTCTGTGTTCCAAGAGCGCATTGCTGGCTCATGTCCAGCTTTTCATCTACCGGTACCAAGTCCTTCTCTTCAAAGCTGCTCTCAATCCTTCATCCCCCAGCCTTTAGTGATGCCGGGAGTTGCCCTGACCCAGGTTCATGACCTTGCACTTGGCCTTATTGAACCTCATGAGGTTTACACGGGCCCATTTCTCAAGCTTGTCTAGGTCCTTCTGGATGGCATCTCACCCCTCAAGTGGGATCAGGTTTCTGATACATTCATCTTGTTTTCCTAAATATTGGTATTATAGCTGTGTTTCTCAGTATTCTTACCCATTTTGCTGTCTGTGATAATGCAGTAAAAAAAATCTAAAGCCTACAGCTCTCTCACAGCCCAGGAGACAGGTTGATAGGAACTAGTCAGACAAGCTGGCAGAAAACATGTTTGTTTTTTTCCTGAGCTTTTCCCATCACTATCTACATCTTAAAGTGCCCAGAATCTAGATGTAAACACGCAATAGCAGCCCAGAATTAACCTTCTCCATTTGCTATATATGGAAGACTTATAAAATTTATAGAAATAGTTCTTCTTATGTTAAACTGAACCGGGTAGGTGTTGAAATGACTATGCTCTGTGGATAATTCTGTCTCATAGTGGTAAGAACACTTCCAGCAAACTGCCATTGCTGCATGTAAGGGTAGATCTTCCTTGAATGCCAGACAGAGGCTTTGCACAGAACCTGACTGCAGTGCAAGCCTGGAGTAGCCTGGAGCAATCCCTGCAAACACACAGCTTCTGCTTTCCTGATGGTAGTGCAGCACAGCAACCAAGGGGCTGCCAGGGACCCATCTGTAGCACACCACCAGCCTCAGCCCCATTTGCAGCCATTTCTCTTCTCTGTTAGAGCAGCCCCAAAGCTAAAGGGTTTGCCGTTAGACACAATGGCTTCCCAAGCAAGTCTGTGCTGCATCCACCTGCTTGCCTCTGCATCCCATCTCTGAGTTTCCTGGCTGCTGTTTGGCTGGACCCAGGGATCTGCTTCCCTTACTGCAGTCCTTACCATTTTCAGCAGCTCTGTACTCTCCTCACCAGCCTCTTTGTCCCGATGTTCTTGAAGCTGATTTCATTATGCAACTTTCCAAAGCTCTTGGGCAATCTGCTTTTATTCTCCCGCTTTCCCTTCCTTATCAGTATTTATACTCTTAACTCCAGTACCTCATTCTTTACACATGGCATGTCCCTCTTTCTAATGCTTGATTACTTTTTGCACTCACTTATTCAGAGTGACCTTTTTCACTCCTAGTGTATTTATCGCTAGATGGCTCTCATAACCCCTGGGCATATTGTCATTTATCTTTCAACCCGTTCAATTCTCTCCCCATCCAATTCGACTATGTTTAGTATCCCTTTTGTTCCTCTAAATATTGTGCTGCTGAAAGCAAAGCATTTTAAATACTAAAATAAATAAATAAATGAATTTTGCCTAGCTGCTTCCCCACTATTTTAGTTCCAGCAGTTGCATCTCCATAGAAAAAGAACAGTCAGATGTTTTTAATATGAATGATTTAAATATTAGATTGGGGAAAATGGCAGCAAGGCAGGAATTGGAGGGGCAGAGGGGCAGGGAGCACAGCATGGCTGCTACCTTTGCCATCCAGCTGTACAGTAGATGGCACAGAAATGTCAAATACTGTCGAGCCATGACATTCAAAATACGTCATTCACCTGTCATATCTTCCTCAGGAGAAAACTAAGGCAAGAATTTATATGTTCTAGAAAGAGTCTACACACAAATTCTAGATCTTAATAACCTGTGATGGTTTAGAAGTAAAGCTTCACAAAGTGGTATAATTCTTAGATACAGTCTTCAATTCTCCTCTCATTCATTATAAAGGGAATTAGTCACACCTGAACTGGGAACCATTTTGTTCAGTTTGTTAATGCAGCTTGTGCTATTCACATCTAGCTAAATCTGCTGCTATCACAATGTCTTCAAAGTCACTTCATGAAAAATGGACTAGATTTTTTATGGTGATGGATGGTGATGGACAAACATTTTTTGCACCATAAAGAGAGCCCCAGAACCAAACTTGTTGGCAGTTTTAGTACCTTCGGTATTTTTCTGACCATGAGAGACAGTATTTTTTGAACCCCATTTGCAGAGGCTGACTACAGGATGGAGTCTAAGAGCTCCCTCATACGATGAGTCAGATCAAATTGGCTTCTCTTCTGTACAGAAAGGTAATGAAATCACCTTTTCTTCCAGATTTAAGATATAATATAACCTGAATAGTCAGTTACTAAGTATTTTCCTGCTCAGCCAAAATGACAAATGCAAAATGCAAGCTATGACTGGGAATAAAGTATGAACCAGCTGTGTTGACAGAACTGTGCTGCAATAACCCATCCAGTGCACAAAAAATACATTTTCAGCACTGGTAAATGGCACAGTTTCAAAATATCCATCAGCCTGAATGTACTGTTATGTATTTACTTAAGAAAGTTTAATTCCTGAAAGCAAGCCTTAAAATTAAGACACATAGTAAAACAGATGTACTTGCATAATGACTGACATCCATCAGCAGGACTCTAGCCTATTAGGATGAAAATGTAAGGCTCAGTGCAGAACATACACACATTTCAACATCTGGGTAGGTCAAGAAACAGTTCTGCAGTTCCCTACCTAGAAAACCAGCTGTACTTAAGTCTATGTGGTGGTTTGTTGCCAGCAAACATTGTTCTTACCAATCAGCCAAGGCAATCCCGAAGTCCTACTCTACAGGTCTCCCTTTCCATTTCAAGAGATGAAGAAGGCACTTTACCTTCTCCCAGCCCTGGCAGCAGAGCTTGTCATCTCTTCCTTGCTGCAGGCAAGCATTTGATGATTTGGGAGGCATTCTATACTTAAATTAAGCAACGTAGGTTAGTGTAAGCCTCCTGTGTTCTTCTTTTTCTGGTTCTTCTGTGCTGGTGCTAGATGAACTTCACAAAATATCGAGTCCTGAATTTAGTGCTCCAGCATTGTGTGCGCCTTTCAGGGCTGTTGCTTCAGCCTGCCTGCAAACTCAGGTGTGCACCAGCTTGCTATTACATTCATCTCATAAAGTTTTCCTTGCAACTATAGCTATATAAACTTGTAATTTATTATGAAAATAAGTTTAAATCTAATCTGAGCCAGGATTTTTAGCAAGGGCATGTAGTACCTGTGGTTTCGCCAGCAGAGACAAATTTGTTATACACATACAGCAGCAAGACCCATGGCTATTAGACCTGTTTTCCTGCTCTTACCCTAATATAAATTTTACTATAATTGGAGAGCAACAATGCAGCAGAGATGAAATCACATGACATTTGCATAAAGCACAATGAACAATGACATGCTACAGGCTTTGTTGGACTGCAACTCTGGAGGAAATATTTCAGCAGTTCTATAAATTAATTTGTCTTTTTTTTTTTTTTTTTCCATTCTCATTAAATGAGCATTTTACCTATTTCATATATTTGGGTAGGATCAGAAGTGTTGAAGTCTTCTATTGTGTTTCAATGTCTAAAATAATACAGTGCAAGCAAAGTACCAGTGTAAAATAATGAAATATTAGTATCCTGTTTGGAAATTGTGTGATCCAGTCAGCACTGCACTCATCTACTGAGTTACATGCAAAGAATCTGGCATCCTCAAATGAACTCCTGAGTATGTTCTGACTTCTTTTTTTTGGGACAGAAATTATATTCCATCAACATTCATTGCTTTTGACCATGATGTGATGAGGTAGGTTAGCTTAATGGGAAAAAAAAAAAAATCATGCTTTTCCTTCTTATCTTTGGTTGTTCATTTGCTCTGTGATTTTTATAAACCTTCTCACTCTATCCATCTAGGGTCTTCCCTTTATTCAGCTATTTCTTCATTTCTAGAAAAAAAAACACCCCACACTTGTGTAATAGAGAAGAAACAAGAAACACTATTAAGAAGAAGTTCCTCAAAGTCAAAAGAGGGGACTAAATTTAGAAGCCCATGTAAGGTACCCTGTCTGAGCTGCACCCAACACTGACCATCACTCTGTGAACTCAGGAGCAGTGGGTTAGACCAAATCTTTGACTGAGGTACCTAAATGAAGATGCAGGAGTCCAACTGGAGCTAACTCCAGGGCCATCAGTCCCTGAAGTTCAGAATCACAGCCAAACATCTGTCTTCCTAAGCCTTCATGTGGGCTCTGATGTGTTTTCCACTGCAGCTTCTGGTGATGCCTTCCTTCTGCACATCCAAGCCTGCCCTCATGATATAACCTGACACTGGATGGGCAAAAGCTCAAGGAAACTTAATTTGCATGTTAAAGATTCATAATGCTAGAGAAAGCAAACTACAAATAAACTATGTTTCTATCCTAAATACTAAGCTTCCTTGTCTTCAGAATAAATAAAAAAAAAGATCATAAGGATCAAGCAGGTGCATGGGTACAAGGACAGTGGCAAAGCAGAGGTTAAACAAGATTTTGAAGCAATTCAGATTTTGAGAGTTGGAGGAATTTCATATGTGTTTTAAATGTAAACTTATTTAGGAATTCCCAGACTAATTTTTATAGGTTGAATTATTTAGAAAATACCGTTTCCTCTCAAGGACTTTTCCTTTAGGTAATTGATAAATATTTATAACCCAGACTCCCTCTTAATGAAGATTTTTTCCTGGGAATAACAATTAAGAGTCTTTGTCAAAACCCCACGTTGAAAATAAATGTCATTCAGATGTTATTGTTTTTGAGTATGTGTAAAATACTGCCTTCCAAGATCCAAGGAAAAATCTTCATTGGCACATTGTTTGAAACAGTGCCTAACTAAATGTGAAGGGGCTTGTCTTAACAGCATACCAATGAGGTGTAGCTGGCAATCAGGTGTGACTTGTTTAACAAATTAACAATATGTTTCTCTAATAGGAAATTTGTTGCTCCATATTTAGCATTGAAGATTTGCAGCTACTTAAAAAAAAAAAAATCTACAGAGACTTTCAACATAATTAAAGTTAAATTTACTTTGAAATTCATGACGGCCATATAAAAGCAAACTAGCAATATTGTACATCTGGAAAATCACACTTTCATTAAATTCTTTAAGCCTTTTGTTAAGGATAACTCATTTACACCTAAAAAATAAATGAGAATTCATCAAACTATCAGTAACAGCTGTATACTAATTCTGAGGGGTTTTGTGTTAAAAAATCAGATGTCTTAACATTATTCTTATTTGATTTGTAAAAATTTCTGAAGACAAGATAAAGAGGAATTTGAGGTTATACAGATAATTATAATTCATTCCATGCTAAGCTACTGATCTGTTCCTGTTTGCTAATTCCACAAACTACTGTGGCATTTATCAGCTTGCTGCAAGTGGCTATTGTTGAACAGGTTTGGTCTAATCCTAAAATTCTATGCATGCTTACTCAGCTAACTAAACAGTTGCCTCTCTCCCATCTCTCCAAGTAACTGAGATGCAATGGTTTCTGTGTCAACAGGTTACCTGTTTCCATAGCCTGCATCAACTACAAAGTATTGCAAAGCTGCAAAAATATTTGATGAAGTACTGTAGACTGGAAGACCTTCTAATGGAGTTGTGTTACTTTACAATACTTGAAAAAAAGCTTTCATTGTTCTTACTACTGCTGTTTTATCTCCAAACATCTAGATGCTATATGGTATTGAAAGATATATAAAAACATCTCCCTTTTTAGTAAACATTGGCATTATATGGTATGCATCTAAAAATGTTTAAAGAAAATGTGACAAGTTTTCATAAAGTTCACCCATACAACTTTTATTTTCAAACCTACCAGTGTTAGCTTTCATCCTTTTTCTTAGCAAAACTATTGATTCAAATGAATGTAGATCTCTGAAAAAGTCACCACCATTTCAACTCAGTTTTTTATAGATAGGCAATAAAATTTATAAAAAGTCTTTGAAAATATACAGATTATGGAGAAAATGTATAATCATACAAAACTGGAACCCCTACTTTGGAGCACACCATCATGATGGACCTGCTGGGTCCATTTCTCCTTAAGTACTCTAAATGCATCCTCTAAAGAATAAGAAAGTCTTATAGATGCATTTCTATTAGTGATGATTTTACTTTTGTTAGTCTTTACATGGAAAATCACAGACTAGTAAAGGAATTCAACCCCTCCTCTGGGCTCTCTGGGTTTTTTTCCCAGATGATTTGTATGTCCAAATCTCCTAAGCAACAAGCCAGCTACAAGCCAGTCCCTTGAGAAACTTCTCTCACCCGAAATTTATTTACTGTCTACAGTATGAAGTTTTTCATGAGCTATGTCCTGTATGTTCCTTTCCAATGCTGAACAGGAACCATCCCTTTTCTCCTATCATCCCCTTTGGGATATCCCACCCTCCTTAGCATGTTGATTGCTTATGTTTCCCCATAACACCTCTCCTCAGTGCTCTTTAAATCCTTCCTAACTCTTGGGTATCACTACAGGGACCAGACCCATCTCACTTCTCTTAGAATAGCTGAAGCTTTAATGATCAGCTAAAACAAGACCCCTGTGTTAAAGGTGGTAAAAATTGGATGACTTAATCCCAGCACAGGTGATCAGAAAGGGTCACAACATCATCAGCATGGCAGCCTGCTTTCCCCTTTAGTAAGGTTTAAGATGTTATATTTAGTGTACATTAAAGAATATTGAAAGTCACAGTTCACTTAATAACAGCCTTGTTTTATGGGGTTTTTTTGAGAGGAGAGTGAAAGATGATATAGTTACCTCACTGGCCCAGAACCAAACATTTGCAGGAAAAAAAATGAAGAATTGTAGGAAGTGTAACCAATTCTTAGGTTTGGGGGGGGGTTGTTTTGGGTTTTTTTTTGTTTTGTTTTGTTTTGTTTTTTAATAAAAAAGAGAGAGGGAGAGAAATTAATTTTTATCAGAGATTTCAATAAAAGTTACATCAATTTGCTGTTGAACTCAACCAAGGTTGAAGAGTTCTTAGTATTTAGGATACCATACAAATACATCATAAATCACAAAATGCATGCAATATAATGCGTATTTTGCTTTCAAGTCAGCTTTCTTCAATTTGAGATGTTATATTTTGTCAAAGCTAATTTTTAAAACCAAATTCCATGACAGTGAAAGAAGCATGGACTGAAATCAAAACATTTATGTCCTATTGTAAAGCCAAAGACAACATACTACATTTTCCTGTTTCTCATTCCAGCAATGAGTGTGAAACTTTACGGGGGTATAGCATAGAAGAATAACTAGCAGTATAAATAACAAGGTAATAATTAGGTGCACTCTTACTTCTTACTGTATTTAATCTATGCACACAGAGTGCAAATCTGAAACCATGTGAAATATTTTTAGAAGAGAATCTAATTCATTTTCACAGAAGAAAGGTTTTTTTCATTATAAACCATATGAAATATCCTGAGCAAAACTAGTCATTGCAGGTTCTTTTAGTATGGAAAAGACAAAGCCTTATTCTAACCCAAGGCTTATTCTAACCCAATGAACATCTATCAGAGTTGAAATCATAACATAAGTTATTAAATCCTACTGCTCCTGCTAAGAGTAGATGTTCTAATTACATTATTCTGCTGATGTTATTAACTTCTATGAACTTAAGACCAAGTTTGGCTTTCAGATATATCCAAGTAACTCAAATGACATCTGTGAGAGCTCTACAAATACAGACAAGATTTTAGTCTGATCCCTGATTTCTGACCATATTGCCCTATCTCTGTCTTGAAAACTCATCCGCAGAGGACATTAGTCAAGTCCATCCAGAGCAGAGAGAGAGAGAGAGAAATACACCTGTAGATAAATACATTTCTTAGAACCCTTAAGAAGAGGACATCAAGGCCACACAGACAAGATGTTCTCAGCTCTTGGGCTGAAGAGGTCCAAACCCAGAAGATGCTGAGTGTCCTGCTCATTCACTGCAACAATCTCCCACCAGTCCTGGAACTGACTCAGCAAGAACTGAGCACATCTCTGACTACAAAAGCAGATGTGATATAGTGATTCTCAGATAATTATGAAAACTGAAATACAGGCAGCCCCTTTTTGGTCATTTGTCACATCCCAATAGCACTACAGGAACTTCAATACCAGAGGAAACATCCGCCATGATACATTTAACATATAAGAGTAGAATGAACTCAGTGATATCTTTTAAATCCATTAGAAACATAGTTATCTGAATAGGTATATAGGGGTTTTTTTTCCAAGCCTTGTTCTCCAGAGACTTGATCTGACGTGGTGCCATGTAGCTCCAGACTTATGTTGTCTTGGCAGATACATACTGACAAAGTTTTGTGTAATGCCAGCATCTTCATATCTCCTACATAAACTGGAAATGTAACTCGACTTTTGTTATCTTAATATTTATAGATTTACAGTCATCATTTTAAGTATAATTATGCCCTGTGATTTTTAAGGACAAGGTGATATAATCAACAAGATACAAGTGCCATACATACTCAACAAGGAAAATGTGTATATGTCTTTGTGTGCATATATTTATATGCCTGCACGTCTGTGTACTTACATACATGTACATATGTATATAATGTAATCGCAATATCATAAATATTTTAATTTTAAAAATGTAAAAGGTTTTAATAAATGATTTCATACTCTTCAGTCTTCCTTTATAGTTCCTCCTTATGTATTTGTGTGAATAAAAAATAAAGCACAGCTACTGTATTTACTCTGGAGGTTTCATTACACCAAGTAAAAATCTAAATTAATAAAACTGCTTTGCAAAACATGCCTCAGGTCATACCCAAGTAGACAATGTTGAGACTACAATACCAAATTAATACACAGGCTAAATGGATCAATTCTTCAAGGCTGTCAGAGATTGCTGATGTCATAGATGATGATTGATGTCAATCATTCTTTATATATTTCAGAGAGAAAATGAGCAGGGAAAAGGTTTCTCTCAGAAATACTGCATATGGAAAATCCCATAGGAAGTTATATGACAAGTCAACAGCATCATGGAGGCCTCATGAATCCCTAGGTACATTAACAAAATATATTACCCTGAAAAATGTCAACTACCTAGCATCACAGGAAGGAACAGTTGAGGAAGGTATCTGCCCACTCACCCCTGCAATTCTCTCAATTATGACTTTGATATTGCCTGGTTTCTACACTCTTCTAAGCCCATAGCACCTATGCTTTTCTGATTTTAAAAATCCAAACCCCAGTTTGCCATAAAGACAGAGGAGCCTGAAAGCTGAACTGACCATTTCTGTTTTCATCACAA
Source organism: Megaceryle maxima (assembly GCA_024605025.1). Taxonomy (NCBI): domain Eukaryota; kingdom Metazoa; phylum Chordata; class Aves; order Coraciiformes; family Cerylidae; genus Megaceryle; species Megaceryle maxima. The sequence continues at coordinate 61,858 of JANHGN010020327.1, read as the reverse complement.
CACAGAGTGTGTCAACTGAGAAATGCAGAGCATGCTGGTAGAAGACAAGACATTAGTAATGAGCCAAATAATTCCCTAGTGTGACTTCACTCACTTCATTAGAGTTATCACCAGGATAAATTTGTCCCAGTGAACTGAAGTTTTGAGCAAAAGAGAATAGCAGGGCATGGGAAAATAGCAGTCCTTCCCTGAATATTTAAACTGGATTGTGAATCCAGTGAATGTGAGTCCAAATTGTTTGCAGTTTGATTTTGATACAGTCTCTTGAATCACTTTTACAGTTCCAGAAAGTGCTGCATGATCCAGCCAGCAACACAGTGCATTAATAAGCAATGAGCTATGCAGTCCTGTCAAAACAAGCTAATTAGTAAGTTGGCTGCTGGGTTTTTGCAATCACTAGCTAAACTTTGGCAATATAAACAGGGGCACCTACAGTGAGGTCCCACAAGCTCTCTGTACTTTAAAAGTTTTAAGGACTTATTTTTAAACATATAAATAAGACCCAGCATCAATTTTCAGTGGTGCAAGTACAAAATAATTTTCCAGAAGTCTCGCAAAAGCTTTATTGCAACGATTAGGTAGAAAGTTTCTTCTGATGTGACTAAAAAATATCCCACATTATAAACAAAAATTGATGCTTCCTGATATATCGTTAGGCTCATAAAACCTGACTTTAGTTTTTCAGGACTGTAAACAAGGTGAGGCACTTTGATGCTCTGATCTCTGGATGGTAATTAGAGGGCTACACAAGTTCATAATATATATGAAGAACATCGTATGGTAAAAGTCCCTTTTTATTAATAGCTCACTGATCACTTCTCCAGTGACCCAAAGTAGTTTGTGAAAATTAAAGGGTACTGTGCCTGGCCTTTCTTTGTAAGACTAACAAGGACACATCCAGACTAACCTAGGCAAACATCACTAAGTCCTGTCAGACATTTCAGGTAACAAAGAGAACTGCTAGGAATGACTAAAACATTTCAGTCCAAAGAAATACATGCCATGGCAGAAATTCTGAATGTATTTATTTGTCTTGGTAAATATATATCTACACATATGCATATTTTAAAACCTCCTTTATACTTGATGAAACTTGTTAAATTTTATCTATCACCAGCCTTGGAATTTCAGAGGCTGTAGTTATCCCGTTCAGGGTCAACATCCATCCACTTACACCACCTTTGCACCATCTGTATCTAAGGGTAAAGTCCAGACTGTTTCTACATCATCAGTGTACAGCAGTAACCTGGGTGGTTTTTGAAACTGCCTGCATGGCCAGGAGGCAGGTTAGCATTTTTCTTGCCTGTGGACATTGCCTCCACAGCTGCAGCCTTTGCCGATCAAAAGCTGCAGTGCCAGAGCTCCATCCATAAACCATTTTGAAAAGAGAGCTCTTTTGCAACATCACCTCCAGTGGTAGGTGCCTTGCCATGTGGATGTGAGCAGTCACGGCTTTTCCAAATGCATTAAATTTGACATGTGAAGCTCTAATTAGTCTGTCTGCTGTGGAATTCATCCTTCTCCATGAAAGAAACACTTCAGCCTCGTTATTTTATTACATATGGTAGAATGCAATGGTTTTGGTATATGGACACCAGAACATACCTGTCTGCAATAAGAAAACATTGGTGTCTGTAACTAAGATTCCAGTTCATGATCTTTTCCCTGGGGCCTTTTTTCCCACGCTATGCTTCTGCAGAAGCAGGTCTATGTAAGGAGCACTAAGGTGAGAACAACAGGTGAAAATCAGCAGAGGTCAGACTCTGGCCTTGTATCTAAATACATACCATAGATTAGTGTCTGCTTCCTAGGACAGTTAGCTGTATAAAAAGGAACCAGGCCCTTTCATTTGCACTGAAAATATCAGATTCAGAAGTAGCAATATTCACTTTAAAACCAGAAATTAAAAGCATCCTTTTGAGAAACACAGCAACTATTAATACTACTTTCTAACTGCAGTCTTGGCTATAATACTGTGATGCCAACAGGTTTTATCCAACATCCAAACTGTGTAAATGTATATATATTTTTTCAATGGCTAGTAGTATAAAGCCTTGTATTATGTTCTATTATGTAAACTTTCCCATTCAGGTGACAGGCAATTTATTGCAGCACTTCAGTGGATTGTAATGGCTGTAGTAACTGTGCAGTTAAGTGCTGTTTCTAAAAAGTAGAACTGGCAAAACATTTAATGAAGCATTTGGCTTTCTGTGTGACGAGATGAGAGCACCCTGTTGTACGTCAAATCCATCTGATTTTGCACAATATATCCATTCAAGAAGCAATTCTGGAGGCTAGAGAGCCAGAGGAGCTGAGAGACTAGATTTTCTAGGCTGTAGAGAAAATACTACTTCCAGATGTAATTTCCAAGCACTAAGAAGTGCCATTTACTCTGGGAGATGTGGATTTGCAGCATCATTTGGACAAATTCTGTGGAAGCTCTTCAATCTTTGCTTGAAGTCGGCAAGAATTTGCTTTGACATTTCTGCTGCTACTGTGGTTTTAACACTGTATTATCAATCTTTAACACTGTTAATTCCATGGAAAATATATATACTGCAATCATACTCTACACAGTGAGACACACAGACTAGTGTCTCAAACTGCTGCAAATGAGCACCTAGTTCCACAGTATATGTGCAAGAGTCATGTAAAGATTATTTTCTCTTTTTTTTTTTTTTTTGGAGGCAGGAGTGTTTTGTTGTTGTTTAATGCTTCTTTTTTGTCCAAATTCCACTGCATGTTCAATTTCAAGGCAATTCGTTTCCATGCATTTTAAGGGTATAGAACTTGACAGGGGCAATCTTTCATCTATTGCCATTAAGGAAAATATTACAATTATCATTTCATCCAGACATCAAAAATCCTCCATAAATGTCTTCCATAAATAGCTGTAAGAAAGAGTAGATTATCATTAAACTCTTAGCACATGCCTTTCTACTGATAAGATCCGATCCCAGTGGGTCCTGGATCCCACAATTGTCTCAGATTTCTGGCCCTGAATAATCATCTCAGGGCAACAGTTTTCCAAACCAGACTTCACTGCACATTGTTGTTGTGCCTGGAAAACACAGAGTTCTCCAAATATGCTCTACTGAGTGGAAAAGCAGTGAGAAAGCAGCTGAGCTCTAACAACACCATGTTCTCATTCTGAGGAAAAAATAATCAACTATTCATTTTAGAGGCACCACTGTTGTCACCTACAATGTTACCAGTGCTTTTATCACCCTCAGAAGTCTATCTGGCTGAACAATTATTAAACGATGTCATGGAACTGATATTTTTAGAGGATGTTTCAATTTCATCTGTGATGGAAACATTCAGAGACTGGAGGCTGAGAAGAACAAATCTCCACAGCTTGAAATCATAGTTAGCCTCTGCTGCCAATGGAGCAAGCAGCACCATGTCTTCTGGCAGGCAAGCACCGAGCGACATAGGCAGAGGACAACATGGCAACCTAGAATTAATATGGAAAGAAATAATAAATATGGAAGAGTTAATATGGAAATTTAGAAACCCTTTCTAGATCATGTCTGTAGAACACAGTACTGTGGAAAGGGCCAATATGCCACAACAACAGCCACCAAGGCTACAAGATGAGTGGGCAGTGTAACGTCTTCGTGTGCTGCGTAACGTCTTCGTGTGCTGCAGGTGCAAATGCCAGAGCAAACAAAGGACTTGGCACAGGAGGAAATTCAGTCACCTCCCCACAAGCAGAAATGACTCATGGGTACGCTCCCATTAGCAGACCATGCTTCTAACTCAGTGCATTTTTTTCTTAAGAGTATCAGGAAGATTGTAGAAAGTGGCAAAAATGGTTTAAGGCCACACAGAATTGAAGTTATGTGACCCCTCTTCAAGGAGTTTTCAAGCCAGACAATTGCTGCAACGAGTGCTAACAAGTCACTATTCAGCTTCAGAGCATCACAGGAACATGAACTGGGACAAGAAGGCTGTTTAGAGATTACAAAGTCACTCTGCAGTAGCAGCAGTACCACAGAAAACACTGGATTTTGGCTGGGGTCTGACTGAGGCTGTGGCAAAGCAACTCCCATGTCCCTTTCAGAAAACAAATAGAGAAAAACAAGATTTGTTTAGTGCTTCTACCTCTTGCTCTTTCACAGCTCCTAAGTTCCTTTTTTGTTGTTGTTGGTTTTCTTTTAGTTGGAAAAGAGATGGTATTTTTCATAGTCTCATAAATTTTTTAATAACCCTCAAGCTTAATAAAGTCTTTTCTTCCACTCCATGTTCATAACACCTGCATTTAATCAAGCCAAAAGCTCTTTTTTTTTTTTTTCTTCTATCTTTTGCATGACTGTCGTGCATGTATTCATGAGGACTTCTGGTCTCCTTCCTTTGACTCAGTGCTTTATAACTGTTCTTTGCAGATACCACTAGTTCTGTGGTTGTCACCCAAGAAAAGAACATATCTGGACTTGAATTCTCAAAAACAAGCCATTGAAGACATACCCATTCCAAGAAGAAAGATGAGTCATCTCAAAAAAGAAGATAGAATACAAAATATCCTGCAATAGTTCAACTTTCACTTTGTTACAGAAAAAAAACCTCATGGCATTAAAAAGAACTCAAATATGGCTTGCTTTTGAATTCAACTAGCTAACTGTAGTTTTAAAGAGGTTTAACATTCTGCTGCATTCCAAAGAGAGATTCCTTGTAGTTCTTATAAACATTCCTTACTGGATTACAAGAAAAAGCAAAACTACATGATCATTTCTGCAGAATACATTGTTTTGGACCATTACTGTGGAATAACAGACACTTCACTCCAGAGACATGTTGCACACATAAAAGTAACATCATTGCAAGAAAAATCTCAGGGGAGTGTGCAAAGAAAGCTCTCCAAGAAAAAATGGGGTTTAATCTTCTCATCAATTACTTTACAAAATTTTTTTTACTGAATTATTTTGCATATTGAAGCAGATACCAAAAGTAGAGAAGCATGAGATTCAGGGTATAATTGTGCAGGAAAGCAGCTTATTCTCTTTTTCTGATACAATTCTAGCAGTATGGTTAGACACAGCACAATAAATCTACAAGTGGGTATCAATAAAAGATGTTGCTGCAAATGAGTCAAAATATGATGAAGAAAGACCAAAAAGAAGCAAATGGCAATAAATTAAAGCACTGTAGGAATAAAACTGTTGATTACTCTTTAAGGCATAAATAGAACTGAAAAAGATTGAATTCAATGCAAAACAAACCAAAATAGTGGCTAGCAACAGCTAGCCCTGTGAGAGCCAATGAATTGAATGACTTAGGTATTACTGGAATAAACATCCCAATCCAGAGTGAGGAATTAAATCATCTGAAGGGTACAGGAGCATTTTGGAAAATGAAGTTGGAAGAACCTGTGTATCTGTATGCAATATGACTTGGTCTCTCTTCTCCAAAAAAGATGTTCCTCAAACTACTGTGAGCTGTGGGCAAGCAGCACTATTTTCTTTTGGTAGATACAAACCATTCTTTACATAAGTCCAGCCAAGTTACCAAGTTGACATCAAAACTGCAAACATTTCAGGAGCAGACAAAATGGATAAAAATCTAAGGACAAATTTTAGGAGATGCATTATGAAAAAAATAGCCTACAGTGTTTCCTCAGTCCTGCTTCATACACTCCAGGTCTGACAACGGAGTTAAATGCAGCTTTGCCTTACTTGAAATCAATAGGGAAGATAAGGGAATAAAGTGCTCCTCATCATGACTGAATGTCTCTGAATTTGACTTCTATGCTTTGTTTCTGGCACCTAACAACCTCTGTCAACAGTAACAAAAGATTTCTCACAAATACAATTGAAGTGCCTTAAGAATTTGTTTGCTAACTGACTGAACTATTATTGCACAAGACAAATGATACATTTCTATGTACTCTCACATTTTTCTCAATCACCTGTTTCAGCATTGGCATCTCTCGGTTTAAGACAAATAATGTCATAAATCATGACATAAAAGATCTGGGGCTGTTTTGATTTGAAAGACACTTTTTTCTGGATTGTCTATTATTTCTTATTTTTTTTATACATACATAAAAATTCCAACCCTCAAACCTTGATCATAAGGAAAACTATAACATATGAACAAAAGATTTAAATCCTATCCCATTTGTTCCCACAAACATGCACGGTCTGATTTGAATGCCACACTGGTTTAACTTGTACAGTTCCCACTGAATCATGATTTACTCTGGTGTGAAATCAAAGCAGACCTGTAATAGGTAGCATAGCCAGAGGGGACAAACTTAAAAACTTAAGTCTAGAAACTTAAATAATATCCATTGTTCATTTCAGTTCATCGCTTGCATTATTAGAAGCAGCCGTTCTACTGTAAACCACATTTTCCTACCCTTTGGGTATGCAGTGCTGCATTTCTAAATAGCTGCAAAATGTTGATGTAGCCTGTTGAGAACCACTGACTGCCATCTAAGGTTGCTGGGGAATCTTAGCAAGATCCATTTTATCCTCTTTCTTGCAGAGGATGCTCTGTTTGAAGTTTATCCACCTGTTTATTCACAAGCAACTTTAAAAAATATTATTTTCAAACATTAATAGAGCTGCTTCACACCACAGCTCCAGTTAAAATCCTGTTCATCTATATTCCATACAGCTTTGTGGCTCTAACAATATATTTTCAAAACATATGTCTATTCTGTGTTACAGTCATTAGTAAGAAACCTTTATAGACCTATCCCACAGGTGAAACAGGCATTCCCCCAGCTGTTTTCAGATAGAGAAGATATTTCTTCCAATCATTGTACTATTTTCTCTAGAAAAGGTGAAATGCAGAAGGAATAAGGGAACCAAGAAAGGTAACTGCAGATCAATGAATGCTCTTCTAAAAGACTCATGAAAAGCTTTTACACAAGAGAAAAGAGAAGGGGAATTGAATTCAATTCAATTTTGGGGTGAAGATTTGGTAGGCTATTAGAAGAGATTATATTTGAATCATTCTGCTTTGTCCATCTTTAACGTGTTTTCATCTCATGAAGTGGTAATATTCATTGTTTTCTTGGGACATTTTTATTTTAATTTCTAGCCAAAGGAATATTATGCCATAAACCACAGATGAATTGTAACTAAAGAAATGAGTTTTAAAACTACACAGACCCCACAAATCTTTGGCTAATGATAAGCCAGATATAATAATTATACACACAGATCATCAAACCACTGTTATACTTCCCATCTGTGTCATCATGCAAACTAACATTTTCATTCAACATTTTTCCTTGCAATTGTCTTTCCCTTCCTTGGCAGAAAGATTTACTTTGCTAGCCCCCAGATTAGAAGTATCACTGTAGTGGAAGGAAACTCCCAGATCATGGGGTGAAAATTCCTGCTGTCATAGATAACTATGGCTGATAATCTCATCCATAAACTGTGCCAGGTCCACCTTGTTCCCACTGGATGGCCTTTCCAGAACCTCACAGCACTCATGGCCAGAAACTTTTCTCCAATTTCCAGACTGAAACGTTATTCTTCTGGGGTGTCTTCCCACCCAGATGTATTTGCAGACACCATTCATATATCTCTTCTCAGCTTTCATTCTGTCAGGTTAAATAATTCTACCTCAGCCCATACAAAATACATCTATTTTTTGATCACACTAAGAGGACCAGTTTTAGACAAAAGTTCCTTTACCCATTTCCTGTAGCTAAGCAAGCCTTTTTTCTCTATTCATTTTAACATTCTTTCCCAGTTCTAACGTAGCTGGACATCCAGCACTATTCTTTTTACACCAATAGTGCCTACCTTGCAAAAAAAATCTTTATTTTCTCATGAGTTTTTCTGCCCAGTATAGGCTCTCCATTTATTTCTAATATCCTTCTGATTTGAAAGGACTAAGTTTAGCTTGGGAAAGAGCTTTCTGATGGATTGCATACTTCTTACAGAAAGAAATACTCAGTCCTTCACAGTTAGTTCCAAGTTCCTCAGTCTAGGCTGATTACATTCACTTACTCCTTTAGTATGTTGGGTTCATTCTTGAAAATGTAAATCTTGGCCATTGAGGCATCTTTGCACCTAGTTATCTGTTCATTTCTAGATGATTTTGATCAAAACTGGTTCTGAAACTTTGCAGTCTATCACAGACAGAGAGAATTAAGATGGTTAGGTTACCTTTTTCAATATCTATCCTCTCTGAACAAAGATGTACATCAGTACTTCAGTGATGACTGTCATCCCAGCAGGTTTTTGTAACTTCTGAACTTTCAGTATCCCCTACAGCACAGCAGCATATGTGCCTCCACATTATTTTCCAGATTTCATCATTTAACTGTACCTTGAGATGTAGCCAGGACTCACCATTCCCACCAATAACTGACTACTAAGTAACATTTCTGCCTAATCTCCCCGAAGTTGTGATATGCCCTTACTGCTGCCATTTTCCTTTCCACATGTAGAAACATCAAGAGGGTTGACTATTAACCTCTTCCAGCTTTCTTTCATTCCACTTCCTAGTTATCTACATTTATCTTTTCAGCTGCAGAAGTCTTGTTACCAGAGCATAATTTAATCAGATTTTTAAGGCATGGGGAGTCTGTTTTCCACAGAGATTATGAAACACATTTCTCTACAGTAGCAGGGGCTGGATTCATTGATTCAAAGGTTCACTCCAATTTAATATTGCAGTGGCAAAATATCCCAAGATCTTATACCACCTTGGGCTATCTCTTGAACTTCATTATTGTCTCACAACTTCACCCTCTTCTCAGAGTTAAAAATCACCTCAATCACCACTTCCTTGGTCCCAAGATCAGCTGGTAGTGTCTTTTGTTCTGACACGAAGGTGAGCCACAAAATCTCCCCCACTACTTTGCACACCCCTTCTGAACTGTGGTCCTTAGATTTGGTCCTCAGAGAGCTGCCATCCTCAAAAAAAACCCCCACGTGCTTCATTTCTTGAACTTTGAGTGAGTGTCTCATCTTTTCCCTTCCCTCATACTGATGTACTGCATTCTCTTCACCCACTCCTCTCTGCTTCTTTAGTTCACAGCCCATTATTCTCTCCTGGAGTCTTTATCCTCATCTTTTTTCCATTTTCATTTCCTCTCTTCTTGTGAAACTTCCTTCATATATATCTACTTTCTTGTCATATTGTCTTCTCTTTCTGCTTGCTTATACTCCTTCCTCAGTGTAGAAAATATTTTGACTGTCCCTCAAACAAAAAAATTTCTACATTGTCCAGGCTCTGCCTTGACCTTAAGATGATGTACTTCTATGAAGCACCTGTTTCAATGGACATTTAGCTGGCTAATACACTAATTTTGACCTGTCCCTGCATTTTCCTCTTTCTCTTTGCTCTTTTAAGGCTCTTTGGAATTCCACTGTTCTCCATTGCCTTGAATTTTCTCATCCAGAAACTCTTGCAGATGTCATTTCATTTATAAAATGTGCTTTCCTCAGATAGCCCCTCAAGGACAGTATTAGCCCACTGCTTACTCACATAATATATAAAACACCAAGCATATGAATCCCCAAATATGTTCCACAGCTCACTGTTCTTTGGGCTTTCTCAGTCACTATTCACTAGGATTTTAATAATTTCCTGTCCCTTTCAACAGTTGAATATTCACTGGCAGAAATTAAAGGCAGGAAACCTAATCCCTTAGCTACAAGACCTTTGGCCTCTAACCATACACAAATAGAAAACTACCTTTACACAACAAAACGCAACTAGACCTCATTAAGAACTGTGACCAAACCAGTGAACATACAAATGATAAAGTGCAACCTAATAAACCACTAAGTAACAGTTAACTTTCCCCCAAAATACAAGAAATTCTTTATCCTCCACCAAGGCCATCTCCCATCCAGACACCCCTCTTTACTGTGCACGTGTCAGTGTGTTCTTTAATGACATGGCTGTCCTGGTTTGAGTGAGAACAGAACTAATTTTGTTCACTGATTTTACTTTTCCACTCAGATCTTCTAACTAACTGCATTTTCTGCAGTTAGCAGCATGCTTTCACAGGCAATTTCTGCTTCTAGCAGTGATAACACTCCATCTTTAGAGGATTGGTGTGCAGATCAAGGCCACTGCTGGATCTTGTGTACCACACTGGGGAGCACAGAAAACAAAATGCCAAACCTGTAGGGAGAAGCAGACAGGACAGGTGACCCCAAACTGACCAGCGAGCAATTCCATCCCATTTACGTCATATTCAGTATAAAGCTGATGGATTGTGAGGGTCAGGCTGGCTTCTTCTCTTCTTCAGTTGCCAGCATCTGAGAAGGACTCTGTCCATTCTGCCTTCAATCCTGACCTGTGTGTTCCTGAATCCAGTACCAGAATCCAGCTCCTGAACATTGTTCTTGTCTGCTGCTGGGCCCAGTCTGGGACTTTCCTGGTGTCTGCTCCACAGCATCACTGGTGATGGTGACATAATTGCCACTGGGGGGTTGGGTTCAATACTGGTTTTGTATATATTCTACTTTATTATTATTATTTTCATTTCATTAAAGCTGTTCTAGTTTCCTTCTCTAATTGCTCAGTCTCTCTCCCTTATTCCCTTTCTCTTCCCCTTTGGGGAGGGAGAAGGGTTAGCAGAGAGCATCTGTTATAGGTCTAGCAAGCTGACCTGACCCTAAACCATCACAATGGAGAACCCAAAATATAATACAGAACGTCCAAAATGGTTGGGTTGTTTTGATACATTGCTTCATTAGATGGGTAAATTAACTCTTCTACCCAGATTTTCAACCTCTTCTCAACAGCAAGCACAAGAGATATTGTGGACTCAGGAGTGCAACCATACGATAATAAATCTAAGAAAGATGTTGTTAACTGACTAATAACAACCACAGGTTAAACAAGGACTGTGGTACCCTTACGGAGAGAAAACAAGCGACTTTATGTTAACATATTTGCACATACAAATGAGAATAAAAATAGCCTAAGGCCCTATATATATGGTAGTATATAACCTAATTTTGTGTATTTATTGTTACAATCTAACTCATTATGAGATGCCACAACTTTCCATAGCAAAGCCACATAATGCAAATGTCATTAATTCCTTTTCCTTCCTAATCCAAAATTAAGAACATTAAAATGCATTAAATTCAAGACATTATAATTTAAAGGGAGATTTTATAAAGGCCCTTTGGTAGACAAAGCTATACTGGTATTTCCGTATATTCTTTTTAAGTGCTTATAAATCAGCCATAAATGCTGCTCATTTTGGAACCTGCTATCCAAGTTTTCAAGCCACAACCAATTGTTCATTATATCTTTTCCTGAAAATGTGATTCAGATCAATCTTTCAGCTGGGTGAGGCGAGTTTTTAGATGCCAGTGATCTGAAGTGGTATGCCAGAAGGATAGAAAAAAATGCATTATAATGAAGTTTTAATATAAAACAGAACTCCTGCTGATTTAAAATAATACTTTTTGTAACCGCAAAAAAACCAAAACCAGAATCCAAATAAATTATGATACAGTTTCTGAAGCTCTAATATATATTTGTTGGTTTTGAAAACAAATGAAAAGCCAACCCAGTAAAATAGTGAAGACATCTTTAGCTTGCATAACTGCTTTTCAGGTTCCTAGTTCCCACAGCGCCTACAGCTATGTGGAGAGCTCCATGTACATCAAAGTTAGAAGTAGGGAAGCTATGCATCCTCAGAGCACCTTTATTTTGCATTTTGTTGCTCTGCATTCAACAAAGGAATCACCGATTTTCAGTGGCTGGTCCATTCCTAACCAGGCTTCTTCACATTTTGAACGATCTTACTGGTGTCCCTCTTTTCTCACAAGTAACTAGTGATAGAACAGGAAGGAATGTCCTCAAGCTGCACCAGGGGGAGGTTTAGACTGGACACTAGCAAAAAAATTTTCACTGAAAGAGTTGTCAGGCATTGGAACAGCTTGCCCAGGGGGGTTGTTGGGTCACCATTCCTGGATGTGTTTAAAAGCTGTATAGATGTGGTGCTTGGGGATATGGCTTAGTGGTGGACTTGTTAGAGTAGTGTTGATGGTTGGACTCAACCTTAAAGGTCTTTTCCTACCTAGGTGATTCTATAGGGTGGAGGGAAATAAGGGCATGAAGACTTGTCAAGCTCCAAACAGGCTGTTACAGCAGATCCAGGAGTAAAGCCATGTTGGATGAATTCAAAAGCATCTACCAGCAGTCAGAAGAGGAGTAGAAGAGTAGTGCCAGGTGCAGCACCTTCATTTGTTTGTCTCCTTTTTTGTGCTGCTCAGACATGCTTAGTTACATTGGAAAAACTATGTTACTGGCAATTTAAAAGCAAAAGCCACTGGACCCACAGGTATATTTTCAGCTGGGAAGAGGACATTGCTATCACCTAACTGCTTAGAGACATTTTGCAGCCTGACACACACACTGATTCTTAGTCAATCCTGTTCAGTTCTTACAGTGGACTTCATTCCTTCCATGACAGAGTTACAACTCTGGCTGATATGAGAAGAGCAACTGATGTAATCTACCTGGACTTGTGCAAAGCATCTGACACTGTCCCACATGACATCCTTGTCTCTAAAACAGAGAGACATGGACTTGATGGATAGACCACCTGGTGAATAAGGAACTGGCTAGAAGGCTGCATTCAAAGAGTTGTGATCAATGGCTTGATGTCCAGGTGGAGACCAGTGACACGTGGAGTTCCTCGGGGATCTGTTCTGGGTTCAGCACTGTTCAACATCTTTGTCAGCAACACGGACAATGGCACTGAGGGCACCCTCGGCAAGTTTGCCAACAACACCAAGTAGTGTGGTGCAGTGGACTCTCTTGAGGGAAGGGATGCCATCCAGAGGGACCTTGACAGGCTTGAGAAATGGGCCAGTGCAAACTGCATGAGGTTCAACAAGTTAAAGGGCGAGGTCCTGCATCTGGGCTGGGCCAATCCCAGTCACAATTACAGACTGAGTACAGAGTCAGTTGAGAGTAGCCCTGAAGAGAAGGACTTGGGGATGTTGATTGACAAGAAGCTCAGCATGAACTGGTAGCATGCTCATGCAGCTCAGAAGGTCAACTGTGTCCTAGGGATGCATCAAGATGACTGTGGCCAGCATATCAAGAGAGGTGATTCTCCCCCTTTACTCTGCTCTTTGTGAGACCCCACCTCAGATACTGCATCCAGTTCTGGTGTCCCCCCCCCCCCATAAGAGGGACATAGATCTGTTTGAACAAGTCCAGAGGAGGGCCACAAAGATAATCTATAGGGGCTGGAGCACCTCTGCTACAAGGATAGGCAGAGGGAACGGGGATTGTTCAGCCTAGAGAAGGGAAGACTCCAGGGTGACCCTATAACTGCCTTCCAATACTTGAAAGGAATGTACAGGAAGGCTGGAGAGGGACTCTTTACAAGAGTATCCAGCAACAGGACAAGGGGAAATGGTTTTAAACTGAGGGAAAATAGGTTTAGATTGGAACTTAAGAAAAAGTTCTTCACTATGAAGGTGGTGAGACACTGGAATAGTTTGCCAAGAGGGACTGTGGATGAGCCCTCCCTGGAGGTGTTTAAGGCCAGATTGGATGAGGCCTTAAGCAACTGAGTCTAGCTGAGGCATTCCTACCCATGGCGGGGAGGTTGGATTAGATGATCTCTAAGATCCCTTCCAGCCTAAGCCATTCTATTGAAAAAAAGTCACAGGGCAAGAAAGGGACCAAATTTAAATATCCTCAGTAAAACTCTAGTGCATATTAATATTCTTTTTATAATTGCTATGTATTACTGTTGGCATCAAGAGGCCTCCAAATGAATTTGGTCTCCACTGTACTCAGTGCTGCCTGAACATAATGAAAATAAGGGCCATGGCCAAAGAGCTTACATTTCAAATCCACTGATCAGAGTATATACCAGCAACAACATTCAAACTTTCAAGGCTTATTAACATCAGAAACAAAAAATTAAAAAAACTTCCCAAATTGAGCAAGATGATCTTTTGACTCTGAATCTGGATTAGTGTTCTGTTTGGAAGGAGAAACATGTTTTAATAAAGTCAAGAGCACTTTCAGCTCTCTATGGAGACATGCATTGAAGTGATTAAAGAATGGCTCTGTGGGATATCTAGCTTTCAACTGAATAGGTGAAGAATCTTATTCTGAGGTCTTTTGAAATGGAACAGCAGCTTGGATAAATTGATTATATTTTTCACAAAAATCTAACCACAGTTAACAGATTCTGACAAAAAATAACATGCATGAAAAATAACAGAATTTCAAGACAGCTTTCAGAGATTTTTTTATAATCTCCATTTGTAAATATGTTTATTTTATAAGTATGTCAATATGGCCCTAAGAAATATTGAACTGTAGAGCTGGTCAAATTATTGAGTATATACTCTCTTGCTTATAGACCCTTTTTCCTCTGCAGTTCACTCTTTATAGTAGTCTTAGTAGATAGTTTAACAATGTACCTTTCATAAACTATTTACTTTGTCTTTAGATCACTCCAGGTATTCAGTTGTTTACAGTTATTGTTTCTATTTCTTGCCTAAATGACTGTTTGTTTTAAACTGAGTGCTGAATAGTTTTACTATTGCCTTGCAGCTCTGAAGTGAGCTTTCAGGGCTGGAGAAGTTGTCATATTGAGAAAGATAAATCAGCCTTCAGTAGCTTTTTTTTTTTTTTTTTTACAGAAGAAAAACTAAACTCAGGTGTCACAGAAAGGTGCAAGAGCAGCTCAGAACACAATCTTCTTTCCACAGGAAAATTCTTTCAAATCCATTCAGCTCATAGGGATTTGTGTATGCCCAGTTTAAGTATTTGCTACCCTACTCCTCCAAGGATAAGGCCCCCTTACTCTGAACTTTCTCTTTGGTCCCCAGGACATGGGACTCTTCAAAGCCACTCTTACCAGTAAAGACATCAAGTAACTTGGCCTTTTCCATGCCCTCTGTCACCAGCAGGTTCATGTTTGCCCTAATCTTCTTTTTGTTGCCAAGATGCCTGTAGAAGCTCTTCATGTTGGCCTTCATGTCTATCACCAAATTCAATTTCAGATGGCCTTGACTTTCCTAACCCCACCCCTACCTTTTAAACTCTGTATCTATAATCACCCTGGGTGATTTAAGACCCTTCTTTGAACTCATGTATTTCTTTTTTTATATCCGAGTTTATTTAGATTATTCTTGTTCATCCATGAAAGCCTTCTGCCACTTTTGCTTGCTTCTCCACTTGTCAGGATGGACCAGTCTTGAGCTTGGAGGAGGTGACCTTGAAAAATCAAGCAGCTCTCCAGGACCCCTCTTCAGGGCCATATCCCATGGTTTCTTCCAAGCAAGTCTTTGAACAAGACAAAGTCTGTTATAAAGTTTAGAATTGTGATCCTGGTTTTTGTGCTGCTCCTACTTCTCAGACCTGAACTCCACATCTCATAGTCCCTGCAGCCCAGGCTGCCCCCAGCCTTCATAGCCCTGATAGTTCCTACTTGTTTGTAAGTATCAGTTCTGTCAGAGTATCTCCCCTTGTTGGCTCATCTATCACCTGTGTCAGGTAGTTACCATCAGCGCACTCCAGAAAGCTCCCAGATTGCTTGTGTCCTGCTACATTGCACCTCCAGCAGATATCAGGGTGGTTAAAGTATCCCATGAAGACACCAGGGCTTGCAAAATGAGTGGTCTTCCAGTTGTCTGCAGTAGGGTTCACCTACTTCCTCCTGATCAGGCTGTCAGTAGCAAGCACCCACTGCAAGTTCACCCACATGTTTATACCCACTAATCCCAACTTGAAAGCTCTGAGCTTCATCATTCACATGAGGGCAATGCTCCATGCAACTCTGATGCTTTCTTATGTCAAGGGCAACTCCCTTCCATACTCCTGGATGGTCTTTCCTGAAAAGCCCGTATACATCCATGGCAGCATTGCCAGCCTGACATTCTGGTTTAGCCCAGATCTACATTTGTGCGAACACAAACATGAAGTTAAACTGAGCCATTTGGAGGGTTAAGGCACCATAAATTTGTCTAAACTTTATGCCCCTTCATTAATTAAGTCAATTCAGACAGCAGGCAGCATTGTTGTTAACAGTTCATTTTCTCTCCCCTCTCCATCTCCTGTCAGGAAAGAGCTTATAGGTCTTCCTGATGGTCTTCTAGAAGTCATAATTACATAGAGAATTTTACAAACAATAAATTCTAAAGGGGGGAGGGGGGAAAGAGACTTTGAAATGGTGTTGCAGAACCGGAAGTCAACAAATAGGAAGTTTTACTGCTGTTAACACACCCTCACTCATTGTCTTTCCTGATCCTGGGCTAACAGTGATGGAGTGAAATTAGTGCTGTTGATACACATTTTCTATCACAGTTTGGGTCAGTTCTTATTTCTGGAGCACAAGTGCTTTTTGGGAGCTGTTTAATTCACTGCTACTGAGTTGTGACCATTTACATAAATGAACTTTGAGACTGGCACTCAAGAAACACATTCTGATTACTTCCTACATCTGTAGGTTGAACGCAGACTCTACTGACTTAATATTTCAAACTCTCAGAATTCTAGAAATATTTGACTGGACAGCATTTGCAGGAGGCTTAAAAACACACTGTTGCACACTTAAGCTGTTAAATAGTGACTGTCCTGAGAAAATATGAGTATAAAATTCAGCCTATACTATCTCCCTCATCATGCTTCAAGGCAAGCCATAAAAAATTGGCCTGAAAAACACCTATCCATTAGTTAGAAAAGGCTGGCTAGCTGCAAATAGCCAGCTAACAGAAAATCACTTGTCTGTGTTAAGAGTTCCCAGCTGCTTATCTTCCACAATAAGGCACAAGCAAAGCTCTCTCCATGTGGATGAGAGTAACCCCTTGACTCATGAAGTGATAGACTGCACAAACACCACTCCCTCATCTACAAAACCAGCAAGGTAACATCATCTCACTGCTAAGAACAATTACAACCACATCTAGCCCAGCAGTCACTGCACTTGCTTACTGTGTTAACAACCTTGCACACATGTATTTCACCAACAATTATAGCTGTCTTCAGAGTGTACAGAAAATACACCCTCCTGGACCTTTTTCTATTCAAATATATGAAATTTATCCATAGTCATGAACATGGCAAACAACAAGGAGTGTTGCAATTATATTGAAAGAACAATTTCCTTGATCACAGCATCCAGCCATCTGCTGCCATCAGGATATGGCACTTGAGAGAGAAGAGACAATATTCTTCTTTTGTCCCTTGCACCCCTCCCCCACCAACTTGCAACCTAAACCCTGAGTTTGCCAATCCTTCTATCACAGCAAAACTCATTGCAGAAATCTGGAACTCAATTTAGGATAAGGGCTTTAGCAGTGATATCCATTATAAAACCTCAGGAAACACATATTCAACATTGCTCTGGACTCTTTCAAGACACATACCTATCCCTCAGAAACATCTTTGAAAAACACACAGAAAAGCAGGATTAGTAAGTGAACAACACGTAATTTGTACACAATAGTGGAAGGCAGCCTGTCTGGTAACAAATTCCTTGCAGAATGATTCTGTGAAGACAAGTCAAAACATATAAAATAAATGTTTATTATTTCCTTATTAATGTCTACATCTTTTCCCCAGCTGACTACAAAGAGATGCCATTTAAAGGGGATGTATCCAACAAGCTCAACTCTACAACTGTTGGTTTCTTGGACAGTGTGTAGTAATCCTAAACTTCAATTTTTTTCTTGTTTGATCTTCAAGTTTTAAGCAAAAAAAGGGAACGTTAAAGCATTTGCAAACATTTTTTGGTCTTTTAATTCAGTCACACTTTCTGCTTTCTATGATTTAAATTATTCATAGCAAGTTGCGCAGATTCAGATGTCAGCAAGTCATTGGCTAAAATAACAAATTTAAAAAGGACTCTGTAGCTATTCTCATATCAGAGACATCCTGTATCCAGACAGGAGTGATCACTCCTTTTCAAGTAACATTTACAGATTGACTCATCTCATTCTTTAATAACTTTAAAGCTACTTGATGCCCTAATAGAAACAGGCATTAGGTGGTTAAGTTCTGTTTAACAATTTCTGTAAGTCTGATTAAACAGCATTCCCAGCCAAAGTCAGTTAACTGAAGAATACAGGGATTTCCCCAACAGTGCATTCTGCATATTAGACCGTTTAGAAGGGGTGAGGAAGAGTCTTTACATATTGTTTTGGTTTTATTAGTTGGATTTCTTTTCATCAAGCTTAATCTAAACTAATCTCAGATGTTAGCCTGTGAATCTCCTCAGAGTTGATGTTCAGTTCACAAATGACACCCCCTTTTCTACATCTATTGTAACAGTGTCAGGGTTTAATCACTTCTACAGGTAAACACCATGAATCCACTCACCCACTGCCTCGCCCCTCTGGGGGATGAGAAGAAGAATCAGAAGGAAGAAAATTGATGAAACCCAGAAGGCTGAGATAAGGGCAGTTTAATAAAACAACACAAAACCAGAATAAAACAGTACTAATGAAATACTGAGTAATAGAGTAAGTTCTTACTTACTGGTAAGGCTCTACCTGTGTCCAAGATGCCAACTTTCCCTGCTCCAGCCACACTAAAACTACACACTGAATCAAGTTGAAAACAGGTAGCTGTAGCCTGGCCTGACCCTGCCCTTATATAGGGGCAAGGCTCAGCAGAACTCATAGCAAACATCCCATTGACTGGTTCAGTTGTTTATCCTGGCTGTGGCCCTTCCCAGCTGCAGCCTCTCCTAACTGATTGGGCCAGCAGCTGTTTGTGATAATTAACCCAAACTGAACCCAGGACAAACCCTCCCTACCCAGTAATCATTGACCTCTTTTTAAATGGCAAAAAAAAGAAAAAACAAAAACAAAAAGTAGCATAAACTAAGCAAAATTTTGGCCAGGAAAATCAAACTGATAAAACATCAGAGATTCTTCTCACTCATTCTCCTTGAGGGCACTTTGGGCATGGTAGCTGCATCAGTAGAGCAAGCTAGCAGTGCTCCTGAGGCTAACCCGAAGATCAGTCATGTAGATAGCTTAGATAGGGGACATGAAAGTACAAACTCAGCATGGACAATCCCAATCTCTGGACACCCTCTGAGGACCAAGCAATTTAGGACACCTCCAGACACCAGCAGATTGTCCGCAGGCTGTTATATGGGAGTTCTGGAGACAGGTGGTGGGCCAGAATGCCAAGTTCATGGTCCCTGAACACTGATCTTGCTGAGAAGTGCAGGTGTGCACACAAGCACTTCCCTAACGCTTGAGAGTACACTGGGCTTGTAACAGAAAACATACAAAGCAAACCTCCTGCCCAGACGAATTTATGATCTAAAAGACTAGATGGACAATTGAGAGTGTTTAATACCCTGGGACAGGTTGGAAAGAGAGGAAAGAATGTGAAACAAATAAAGGGTGAAAAAAAAGTATTTCCCATTAATCAGTTTAAGGGCATACAGTTACATCCATGTGTCACAGATGCCTAATGCTTGTCTCTAAATACGGTATTTGTATGGGAACATGGCCAGTTAGGCAGCTACCTGGTCAACCGTGGGTGAAAGCAACTGATTTATGTGAGCACACTGGGCATTTATACACATAAATTACACAGCTATTCACACAGTACACATCTGGGTTTGAAAGTCCAGGTCTCAGGTTGTGAAGAAGTGGGGGAGGCCTCTGGACAAATAAATGATAAACAGTAAAATCCTTTTGATAAATCTGGGGGATGTCCAGTATAGCTGTACAAGGTAACTCACAAGCAGCTCAGCGAGGACCTGGCCCAGGATAGCCTCCTGCTGTTTCCAGCAGTGGCTGCATAAGACACACAAATTGAAGCAGAGCAGCGGGCTTGCTCTGTTTATGAGTCTCTTCCTGTATCCTATTAAGTCCAGGGTTTTTTTCACAGCCTTGTCTAGTTTTGAATAAAACACAAAACAATCTCCAAAATTAGACCAATCAATGCATGGAAAGCACTCTGTGCCTCTATCTGTGTCTGACCTGTGACTAAATACTCACCATTATATTTAGCTCAACCATTTACAAGTCTGTGATGTCAAACAAATGCTCTACTTTCCACTAGTTTTGCAAAGTGCTCCTAAATTTAACTCTGAGTCAACACTGTATGACTGCACATTTAAGTTAACCTGCATAGTCAGCTTATAAATTTTTAAGAAGCTTCTCCTCCTCTAACAGTGAATGTAAATGCAAGTTGTTTGAACAAAGACACTAATTTATCACTTATAACAATGAATGCACCTCTTCAGCTACTGCTTGAATTATGCATTTTCCATTAACATTAATGGAGATAAATGACAAAAATTATGTATAAAATGCAGAATAAAAATCAGAAGGCCAGGACACAGACTGGTATAAATTGCCATACTTCCAGCAACATCATCAGTGCTATGCCCATTTTTTGAAGCCGAAGATGTGACTGTTAGTTTGTCATTTCTCAAGATACTTTTGTGGTGTGTGATGCTTATAATCTTTCCATCTAGTGCTAACTTCCTTTTGATTTGAAACTATTATAATATATTGTTTATGCTTTCACTCTGCAAACCTCTCCTGTGCAGTCAACAAGTTTTAAACAGTGCTTATCGGTATTAAAATTATTTATGAGTCTTCTTAAGCATAGGCTTAGAAAAAAAAAAACCAAAACAAGCCTTGTCATTGCTTTTAGTCATCACCTACAATGCAGATGGATTTAGCATTTTCAAAAATTTAGGAATAAAAGGCAGAACTGAGTAAACTAAATCACAGATATTCTATAAAAGACCTGCATAGAAGAAAAGGCTGAAAATACATGGGGAAGAAAGAGATTAAGGAAGAGTTTAAGGTAGTGATGCCACATTTTCTTATCACCACATTCCAGTATTTAGTGGGTGGCTACAAAGAAGATGGAGACTCCCTTTTTACAAGGAGTCACATGGAAAAGATAAGGAGAATGGGTACAAGTTACTCCTGGGGAGATTCTGATTGTACACAAGACAAAATTTTTCACAAGGACAATCATCCATTGGAATAATCTCCTGAGGGAAGTAGTGGGCTCCCCAGCTTTGAACAATTTTAAGATTCATCTGGACAGGGTGCTAGGCCATCTTACTGAGATCATGCTTTTCCCAAGAAAGGTTGAACCAGATGATCCTTGAGTTCCCTTCCAACCTGGAATTCTATGATTCTATGATTTTTTTTTCAAATAACGATTTACCTGCAATAAACTAGCATATGGTTTGCACAAGGTCACATTCAGAATCACAGAAAAATGTGCAACTATTACATTTATGGGAGCCTTCCTTCTTACAGTAGTAGCAATAGTATTATGTACTGAGCAGGTTTGTGGGATCTCTGATACGAAGTAAGGTCCTACTCAACCAAATGCTTTATAACAATGGCCCCACACCAGAGGTTTTGCAATGAAAGAATCAGAATGGATACACCTCTACTCCCAACATGAGCCCACAGCTGGTGGATGCAAAATCAACCACAACCAGTTTTCTTAAGTCACACTTCCTACTTTATTTCCAGCATTGTTTGGTTGAAAGAACTGCAAAAAGTAGACTCTGACCTTGACTTAAATCCTAATCCAAATAATTTTTCCTGTCAAATAAATGGCTCATTTCTTCAAACATGAAACTACTCATCTGCTGTCTCAGCCACACCTATTCTTACCTAATGTCTATGGTCTTTCAATGAACTCCAGTTTTCTATTTTTAATTTACACTCACTGACAGAATTTAATTAAATGGGTTTTTTAATTATTATTAATTATATGCATAGTCCGAGATGAGAGATGCATAACAGAAAATGAGCAAGGACTTCAACAATCCAGATCAACTTCTTTGGCATATAATAAAAGCAGAGGAAGAGAAAGTGCAGGTGCATGCATTTATTCTTTTGTTCTTGTCCAAATTTATGTTTATGAAATATATAGGTCCCCAGCCATCTCGAAGAAGTAGAAGGGACAAGAGAATTCCGTTATTTTGGTTTTGAGGTGATCTACTGAAGTCAGCTGGATATTTCACTGAGATACTTACATGGGAATAAACCTAGATTAACCCTGTCACAATGCACAGACTGAGAAAGAAGGGTCTTTGTTGTCTGATAAATGGGCACAGGAAAGAAGGTTTGCTTGTAGAATAATCACCAAAAAATACACGTTTCACCTACCTTTTAATCCAGAAGGC
Organism: Megaceryle maxima; assembly: GCA_024605025.1. NCBI lineage: Eukaryota > Metazoa > Chordata > Aves > Coraciiformes > Cerylidae > Megaceryle > Megaceryle maxima. Next base: position 39,750 of record JANHGN010020327.1, on the reverse strand, counting down.
AGGGAAACACTTTAGACCAGCTGAGGCAGTACTACACTGGGTACCTCAGTGTACAGCAAAGGCACCTTCATTGGCATTGATGATCAGTACTGCATTTTCAAATCTCCCAACCATGTCCCCCTTACTGTGCTTTGATTTGCATAACAGAGCTTTCTCAGAGCACACAAACTCTTTTGGCTGATGCTAAACCCAAAGATGTGCTCCAGCCACTAATGAGCATTTAGTCTACAGGACCAGGCTACTGTTAGCATGAAGTTCCCAAAACCACACATGGTTCAGAGGTGAGTACAGGTTATTTCACTCAGCAGATCCACTCCTAATGGAGCACACTACCTGATAATGTAGAAAGAGTCATGTTCCACCACTGAAAAAAGGGACAATGACAAGTGGGGACAAGTCTGATTATAGTCAGCCAAAATCAACTGTCAGGCCCTAACAAGCCTGTGATGAAGTACAGCTAATGTAATTATCACCTTAGGGTCCACAGAGAACTGCACTGATATAGTAGAAGACAAATGGGCTAGTAAGCAAGAGTCAGACAGGTAAAAAGCAAGGATTTCCAAAGCAAAGGCTGTGATGAAGTCAGCTGCATGGTGTCAGTGAGAAAAAGTGCAGTAAGTCAAAATGCAGGGTAACGCAGACAACAAAGGGGTGTGAGAGAACAGTTACTTGGTTAAGGAACCCAAAGACCATAGTTTATGCTAAATTACATTAATATAATATGGTAGATCCTTAACTCCTTTGACAGAAAAAAAAAACTATTAGGAGAGTTATCTTTCTTTAACTTCTTCCCTTTTCTATCTTTCCTCTGGTCTCATATTACATTTTTGTCATGAAGGCTGCATGTTTTATTCTACAATTCCCAAGACAGGGATGATGGGTTTTGCTGTTGACATTGCCAGTGATCCACACATGAATTCATAACAGATCCCATGTCCAAAGGAGACCGCATAAGAAATTACCTTCACATAAACATCTTTTTTTCCTTAATATCTGAAACTATAAACCTGTTACTTCCTTCATGGATCAGAGGTCTTGGGGGAAAAGCAAAGTGGACAAGAATTTCTACAGAAAGAAAAAAGGTACAGGTTCTATGGAAGGACTTTGTAGACTTTTTTTCTTACATTAGAAAGAGAGGAAAACAAACCCTAAAGCATCACATTCATAGGTCACCTTTAAATACTAAATAACAAATAATTACACATACTCCATCATACCAAGTTCTGCATATCACATTGATGTTCCTCAGTTCATCTGTTTTTCATGCTGAGGGGACTCATCCATCAGCTAGTCATCAACAAGCCTGTCAAATGGGGATGATAGAAGTTATCTTCAAGGTAACTCATTGACACTACTTAATTAAATATCTTGAAATATTTCATATTATTTTCCTGTATCACCACTGGTGACAATGGTAATTATATGGTGATTCCCACAAACACTTTATGAATCCTCAGTTATTGTGCTACTAGCTAGATTTGACATTATTACTGCTAGACTGTAATGAGTTATTTGTAGCTAAATATTTGAAATATTCAGCCACTTTTTCTGTTTATAAGTTATCCAAGATTGTCCATTCGTAAAAGTTACTCAGATTTTTTTTTGCAAAATATTCAATGACTAGGTATATGAAAAATTCCTCATGATTTTGACTTGGTAATTTCCAAGGCAACAGAAGGTTGCAACACATACCTAAAACATAGCCATTCTAATTGCCCATAGATAGATAGATAGATATACATATTACAGCTTATTTCCACTAATAAGTATGAAGAGGAGTGTGTCCAGCAGATCAAGGGAAGTTGTTTTCCCCCTCTGCTCTGCCCTACTGAGACCTCACCTGGAGTATTCTGTCCAGATCTGGGCTCCCTACTTCAAGAGGGACAGAGTCTACTTGAGAGAGTCCAATGGAGGGCTACAAGTATGTTTAAGGGGCTGGAACACACCTGCCTTATGAGAAAAGGCTGAGAGACCTGGGGCTTTTTAGTCTGGAGAGGAGATGAGTAAGAGGGGATCTAATTAATGTCTATAAATACATGAGGGCTGGACATCAAGAAGGCAGGGACAACCTCTTTTCACTCATGCCATGTAATAGGATGAGGACAAATGGATTCAAGCTAGACTACAGGAAGTTCCACCTCAACCTGAGGAAGAACTTTACTGTAAGGGTTGTAAAGAAATGGAACAGACTCCCCAGAGAGGTTGTGGAGACTCCTTCTCTGGAGACTTTCAAGACCTGTCCGGATGCATTTGTGCATGATATGCTCTAGTTTTGTCCTGCTCTGGCAGGGGGGTTGGACTGAATGATCTTTGGAGGTCCCTTCCAACCCCTAACATTCTGTGATTCTGTGATCTTATAAACATTCATGGGGAGTGTGGACTCAGAGACATGTATTTCTCATATTTTCATTATCTCCCTCAAGGGGCATATAGATGCAGCAAGTGTTGCTTTATTAGGCAAACACAGGGCCTGTTTCTCAGTGTGTCGCTAGACACACTCCTCTTTCCAAGTGATAGCATTTGGAGCCCAATGGAGGATTCGCAACTTTCTAGATTTCCAAGGATGACAGTGGTTCATGTTTCTGCCTGACTAATTCCTTCATGAAGTTTCAGTGCAAACCAGACAGACCCTTCTTCTCCCGAATTACTAATGATAAAACAAGAGGAAATGGCCTCAAGTTGCATCAGGGGAGGTTTAGATTAGATATTGGGAAGAAATTCTTCACTGAGAGAGTGGTAGGCACTGGAACAGGCTGCCCAGGGACATAGTGGAGCATCATCCTTGGAGGTGTTTAAAAAACGAGTGGATGTAGCACTTGAGGCTATGGTCTAATGGATAGATAGATAGATAGATAGATAGATAGATAGATGTTGGGATGAAAGTTGGACTCAATGATCCTAGAGGTCCTTTCCAACCCTAATGATTTTATGATTCTTCCAGGGAGAAAAAAAGCACTTTTGAAAATATCACAAATATTTTTGTCTCACTGCAAATCAGATAATTTCCTAAGCATTGTTTAATATGCCCCTTCTAGCTGCCACATCCTGTTTATGTGTGGGTGCTATTTCTGACCATGTAATTTATTGATATTGTATTACGTTTGTTCCAAATGGATCTTGCAATTTCTCCAGAGTTTTCTTCCTGCTGTGTCTTCCACTGACAAGTGCAGTTCATCCCATGGTGTGTCACAGACAAAGCACTTTCTGAGAAGACTAGCAAAGCTGCGAGGGATTTCAGAGAGACATTAGCAGACACGGAAAAAACACAACTTGGAAACAAAAAAGAACTTGGAAATAGTTCTGTGTTCCTAAAAATTAAAAATCTCATTTTATCCCCTCATTTTCACTAATTATAATTGCAGGACATAAATCCACACTAGTGTGCCTCAGAGTCTCCTCCAGATATTTGGTTCCATATGCTGTGAGGCTATTTTCTCTTTTTAATTTCCATCTCTCTTATTCTCTCTAACTCCCGCTATTTGCTCTACCACATCTCTGCTAAGCTCCAGGTCCCAACAGACTCTCCCCCTCCAGTTCTTTATTTGCTTTAATATGCTCCTTGCCCGAAAAAAAATGTTATCTGGTTTCCTCCTCTTCCACTAATTTTCTTGTCCTCTTCATCCTAAACATCACTATTTTCTGAAGCAAACTGAGTCACCTGAATATTTAACTTCCACTACAAAGCCTCACCTAAGTACTTAATTTTTTTTTTTTTTCATTCCCTTTTTCAAAGGATCTGGTGGGTTTTTTTACTTCACATCTGAATTGCCTGCTTAAATACATCTCAACTACTGTTGACCCTGGCCAATAAGGATATTGAAACACACCTACTTTGCCTAGGGATGTTACACCACAGAGTAATCAATATCAGTATCTGCTGGCCTGGTACCTCAGGCAGTAGCTGTGAAATCCAGCCATCGCATTCCACCAGACCCTGAACACAGCTTAGAGGTCTCTTTCTGGCTTTTATAAATATTGTTCATCCCTGAAAATCATTAGGAGAAAACAGACATTTTTCTGAAAGCTATCTTCTAGATGTTTGCTGTGCTAAACCAGTCACACTGTTTCTAATCCTAGTACCTCTGCAACAGTGTCTGCTTTTACTTTACATCATGCACCATGTTGTACTTCATGGAGTATAGGTGGGGAATACTTATCACCTGAAGAAGTGTTATGATCATTTCCTCCTGACATTTTATACTATCAAGTGGTATAAACTATGACGAAATGTCACCGTTCAAATACAGCACCAAAAAGAAGCCAACTCCAAACACGAGCTGACTACAGGGTATGTGGAAAACACCCCCACTTTATCAGCAAACAGTGAAAAAGTAGTTGATAATTTATGTCATAGCATACAAAGTCTCTGAAGTCATACATTATTCATGGAAAAAGTCGTCTACTTTGTGTCTTTAAAGAAGACACATTAAAAAGTACAATGTTAAAAATAGATAGCATTTTATTGGAGATCATAATTATTTTAAAAGTTGGCAACAGGGCTTTTTAGTTCCTAAAATGACCTTTCAAGATGAAATGAGGAAACGAAAAGCTGATCTGAGGAAGAAGCTATGAAAAACTCCAGTGCATAAAGAAGTCATTCATCTTTAATCTGAATTTTAGCATATTCTCCAATGAGAACAGAGGCCAATAAAATCACAGTCAGATGTATTAAGAAATAGCAGCATAGGTCTGTTGAATGACACAGCATTTGAAACTTCATTGTGACCCAAACTGTCATGATACATCTGTAATTTGAAAATCCAAAAATTCTCCTGGGCCGTAAATGAGAAATGCACAAATATATTCAAGATCATAAACATGACCAGAAAGCAACCCCTGAATACCATTTACATCTCTCAGTGTTTCTACATATATTATCAGTAAACAGATTTGCTTTCATTTCCCTTAATCAGTGTTCATTCTTCTGCTTACTTTCCTTCAAAGCAAAGACCATGCAAAAATATTGATAGTGTTACACTTTAAATCAACTGTAACAACGTAATCAGAGCTGGAAAAATAATTGGCCGAAATTATGCAGAAAGGCAGTTAGCAATTCTGAAATACCTTTTGACTCTCCCCACCCTCGCTTCAGTTTTTCAGTGGTACATTATGTGTGGTCAGTCTCTGGTGCAGATGCTGGGGCCCCAGGTGTGACCTACAGCATTAACAGGGCAAGATCCAAGTGAGGATGAATGAGAGAGAGCATCAACTGTGGATGACCAGGATGATATTCAAAGATATGATGCCATCCAATTACTTCATCCTTTACATTTACCGTTATTCGCCTAAAGCACAGTCAGCTCCTCAGAAGTGTTGCAGAGGAGATAGGACTTGAAGAGCATTTAGTAAAAGAGATTAGTGTTTTCCCCTCTTAAGGCCAACTCCAGAAATGTATCCTTGCTCAGAAAGAATGTTAAGTGCCTTGTTAAATACTGTTGAGGCCAGTGGGATTGATACAAAAAATGCTTGAAGTTAAGCATATTGTTAAAAGCTTTTTAGACTTAAGCTTTTCTGAGTAGTGCCTTGTTCCTGGAGGCCACTTCATTTGTCAGGGGAAGTGCAAAAAGAGGCACAAGTCTTGTCTAGTGAATGCCTAATATCCCTAATAACTGCAATGATCAGGGTGGCAAATTCCATGCAGGCAGTAGAGACAATATGCAGGCAGTAGGCACAGCACGTGTGGCTACAAACACATATTACAGTACCAGAATAATAACTTTAACCTCCACCTTCAAAAAATACCACAAATTCTATATTTCATTATTCATAGGAAACATTCTGCATGAAAAAGTATAAACATATCTTTAATGCAACAATATTGCATTGTCAGCTCTTAGCAATAGGTTTAATTTTAACTCGGGAAAGCCACAAAAACAAATCAAGCTTTTTGTGTCCCTTTGCATTTTTATGGTTACAAATGAGATTTCCAGCAGCTTAAATTCCAGTGTATGGTGGCTGCACATTGAATCATTAACTACCTAAGTAGGTAGCATAGTCTAGCTACCTTCTGGTAGAAAAAATATATAAATCTGATTGAAACCCTAAGCTGTGGTTTGTATCTTTATAAAGAAATCCCATCTGTTAGTTTCCACTCCAGAACATTCAGCAATGCCTTGCCTGAAGGGAAAAAAACCCTAAAACTAAAAATGTCATTGCAGTAGTAGGAGATGGGCTTACCTCCCACTATGTTTTAAATTCAGTACTGCAGTTCTGGCCCTCAAACCCGTCTTGAGCAGTGACAGCTACAATATTGAACTTACACAGGTTTGGGGAGACAAAACTTTACATTCCTTAGCACAGGTCAGAGCACAGCTAAAAAAGATGCCTATAGGGAGTGTTTAGGAAAAAAGTGCTGATGAAAGCAAAAGGGCACTTAAGCTCTATGTGGGAACATCAGGCTTTGAAAGTAAAAGGAAAAAGTTATCATTTTAGAACAAAGGAGAAAGTTCTCCTGTTACTTATGTTAGTGTCAGTACCAGGAAGAGCACTGAGCTCTCCAGGGTCTCCACGCTCCACACTGTTTAAACACAGAAGCAGGCACATCCTTGGAAAGTTTTCAGTCTAGGGCCTTCCCTCCTCTGCCTTTTGCAAATATTGCAAAGCTATTCCTCCTCATTTAACAGCAAGGAAGCGCTGTCAAACTAGATAAAGGAAAATGCTTGCTGTGCTTACCATCCCTTTCAGAACACATTTTATAATCCATTACAATAAAGTATAATTTATGCATTTTTATCAAACTCTGCATTATTTTAATAACATCTGCAAAGATCGGATTGCAATATGTTCTGGGAGATATTGTTTTGCCCCGAGTTCATAAAATGTTATATTTTTCAGTTAAATCTCCTGCCACAATTTCATCTGCAGTTACCAGTAATTTTTTTTATCTGTTTTGCCAGATCTCATTTTGAGTGGTAAGAGTTTTTAAAGATAGACAATTTGCAAAACTTTATCCCATTGGCTGTGAATATAGATTTAAAGCAGGACAGAACCATTGACCATGGTTCATTTATTGGCCTTCTTTCTTAAAAGGACATCTGTAAAAGAGGTATCAAGAAAATCAGTCTTTTTGTAAGCTTTTCATTTAAGTAAACTCTACCCTGATGGAGGACTGTGCTCAAATATGAGCTTTTCCAACCTTTCTACAGAGTATCCTAAAGAGGATTTCCCACTGAAATATTGAAAATCCACTGTTGTTGGGGACACTCACTTATCTCACAATGAAAAAGGGGGTTCCCGGAGTCACCACTTGAATCAATTTAGCTCAACAGTAAACAGGTGCATCCTTCAACCCTGCCCAAATTATTGCTATATCTCAGCAGTTTCTCACACTTTCATGCACTGATAGGACTTCCAGCAACTATCCCCTGCTTCTCTGTGCTGCTGCTCCAGGGCTCTTTGTTGATGCATCTGGGCAAAATTTGTCTGTCCTTCAGAGCTCCTGAAGCGAACCGTGAAAAGCAACTGAGGTCACTGTTCGTTAGCAAAGTGGTCAGGTCATTTCCATGAAAGAAAGAGATGTTGGAAGTCTGTGATTCTGCTTGGATGAAACCATCTGGGACTGAAAGCACACTTGTTCTTGGATCAATACTTAGGGCGATGGGATTTTCAGCAAAAGTGGCATAGAAGCTAAAGTTATTTTTGCAATGAAAACTTGCCCAGGGCAAGGAGCCCAACTCTGTTCCTGAGCAAAATTCAGTGTCCTCAGTCTTTTCTTCCAGGGAATGCTCAGAACTGAACAGACTCACCCGCTGTTGGGTGAACTGAACTGCATAGTGAGCCTATCAGGATTTTCCTTCTCACAAGTCAATCAGGAATCCGACAGAACCCTAACATAAAAGGCCTGTGGCATGCTAGAATAACAGGCTCTTCATGTATTAAATTTATCAGCTCTTGAGAAGTACCAAAGCCTCTTTTCCATGTCTAGAGGTGATGTTTTCTGTTACTCACCTACATTTTTAAGCAGGATCCATGTCTTGTATCACACTGAAAGGACTTAGGCTTTTCATTTCTGTCTCACTTCTCCCACTCTCCATCACTCATCTGAAACTGCAGCAACCAAGAACCTTACTTGAGGGACTAGGTGTTGTCTCCACACTAGTGTGCATACATTTGCACACTGTAATTAGAGAAGGATTAGCTGGTAGTTTGGACTAGCTACTGAGGCAAATTCAGAAAATAAGCTCTTTATTATAGAGGTAGTTAAACCAGCTGCTTTGCTTTATGACTCATACACAAACAAGTGTAGGAGTCTTTATTGTTGTAATAGAAACCATAGAATTGTAGAGCTAGTGTTATCTTCAAGGAAACTATATTAGGAATTTTTGAATCACTGGAAATATAAAAATTAAACCTTTTCTTGCCCCTTAAGACATGTACTCCACATTTCTTCTATTTTTCTGAATAATAAAAATGCACACATAAATATGTTTATACAGAGGTAATTCCATCCCTGAGTTGAGACCTATAAACCAAGGCAACTTTGTTTTCCTTCTTACAAACATCTTTTGATCAAGTTATACGAGACACAATTGAACATATATATGCGGTTAAGCCCATTTAAAATTATTTGGGTCTAGGAAAACATATTTGGAATGTACTGCTGGTATCCAAAAATGTAAAGCTATAATATCCCAATGGTATAAACAAAGAGAGTGTAGGAATTTATATTAGGCAGTATACGAACAGTAAGGTCTCTCAGACAGAGAGCAGGAGTAGATTAAAAACAGGAATAGTGCTAGGGGAGGTGAGGTAGAAGATGAGTTTATGAGGTGACAGCTCTGTATTGTCTAGCTTATCTAGAGGTGGGTGGAGAAAAGAGTTCTGTTTCAAATGGGACTTCAGTATTTCAAAATGTACTTGTGCTCCTAACCATGTTTTAGCTTTCCATTAGGAAGAAGAAGGTGAGGCTGGCTCCAGGGTGACCTACCATGAGCTCTAGCTGCCTCAGAGAGAAGACCCTGTAGAAACATCCACCAGAAGAACACATGGGATTCAAGGGAGAGGGGGGAAGATTGAACATATATACATATAAATGCACATATGCACACTGCCAACTGTAAAAGACCTCCATTGTTCCTGATCCCACTCCTTTATTCCCACCATAAAAAACTGAGACCCAAGTATTTGCACAGCATTTCCAGAAATTTAATAGACCATATAGATTAAACTCTGAGGGCCAAGTGCTGGTGTCAGATACACCAAATGAAATCTCATCTGAGAACAGAATTTGGCTCAGAGTCAGCAAGCAAATGAAAGTTTTTTCCACTTTCAGAAGAAACCCTAGTATGTAAAGTTTATAGGCACTGGTAGGAGAATAAATCAATTTAAGTCCATGTCACACCATTCTTTACAGTTTTGTAACAAGGTGTACTTTGTTAGATTTTAATCTGCATACATTTGAGACAGCAAAGCTCTTCAAAATCATCTTTTAATGGCATCGCAATTTATAGACAGTAACTAATTTCAAACTTCATAGCACTTGGCTTTTATGATTATTTCAAATCATTTAAATGCAAATGAATTTCCAGAGAGAGAAAACATCAAATGCCCTTGAGTGGCAACGTGTAATAGAACTGCGAGCAGGAATCACAGTAGGAATTTGAAGCTGTCTGATAGGGTTTGACAGGAGGTCTGTATAAAAGTGTTTGCCTAAATCCAATTTACATTTCATTTCACATTATATTCTATTTACCCATTTTGTCATTTTAATATGACTTATTTACTTAATCCTGTTCTCAAATCCAATCTACTATCAAGAGCAAATGTGGAATTCTGGTCAGGATAGGACTTATAGCTATTTTGCATTTTAAGACAATGGTAATATATTTTCAAAAATAGAGCTAGCTCTCTTTTTCCCTGCAGTTAATAATGTTACAGCACCATGCAGCCAAAAACATTTGTGCATGCCTTAAATAATTATATTTCTTTCAAGCTAAGCAATTGTTTGCCTACTGACAGAGTAATATTTCCTGGGAGGCATTGCTAAGCTACGGTACATACAAAATATTTGGACACAGAGTGCTGAGAAAGATCTGAGCTATACTTAATGTGATTGCACTCAGAAGGATGAGAACCATTCTGGAACTCCCTATTCAGCAGCAGTTACAACAAAGCATGACAGGTTGGGTTTATTCCAGCCAGCTGGATTTGCAGGAGGCAGTAAGAGCTGATCTACCTCTAGTGTTTCCTGTGCTATGGCATAAGCAGTGCAGTGAAAGACTCAACCACACCTTGTATCTTGGTATCATCCACACCTTTGGCAACATCCAGCCTTTTTGTGAAGAAATGGACGCCTTTTTTCCCCCTGAAAGACCAGTATCTGTGCCTGCCCTATCTCAGTGCAAATTCTTCACTGGAATCTAGAAGAAGCTAAACCATGTCATTTAGCATTTGTACACAGGCAGAGAAGATTATCAGCTTGCAAAGGTATTTGATCATGGCATGAGCCAGACTTATATATGTAACCAAGGTATACATGTCCTTTTGAGGAAATCCCACTATTTAAGACTACTGGAACAAAGTTGCAAAATTTAGATCTCACATGTTGCCAAAGTCTGTGTTTTTAAAGGTAACAGAAAACACAAATACCTTCAGATATTTGGGGCTATTCATCATTCTTTGCCACACTTCCAGCAACGTACATGTGGTTTGCAGAAATCCATGAATATTTTCATTTCTTATCAGATATAAATTACTGATACAGTTGGTAGGTACAATGTTTGTAGGTGAAAGCTCCTATAGTCAAGTAAACTGAGTGATGGATTTGAAGGAAAATAGGAGTAAAATATTGTGCTTGGTATAGAGAGATAACTAAAATAGTGCTATTCCGACAGCAGCCAATTTCACAATCGAGATGTCTTTTCTATTGCAGAGGCAATTTTTATATGCCTCCTGCACATAAATGTCACCATTTTGTTTATCATATGTTTCTTTTTCATTTATTTTATTAATTTTGTGTACATTCTCCATGAAGAGACTTCTAAGGCAGTACATTTATCCTGGTTTTTGAGCAATTTGTCTTTTGCAAGGGCAATGTAACTGAGTAAAAGCAATAATACATGGCCTTTTATCAAAAAGTTATCAGCGCTGTTCAAACCACCAGGCAGTTCATTAGATTTGAATAAGCTAACTGCTGGGTTAGCTTTGGACCTACAGTTTGTCAGGTTAGATGATGGATTTTTTTTTTTTTTTTTTTCATTTCTCAAGCTCCATGGAAAATGCTACTCAAACAATCAACTAGTGGTGATCAGACAGTAACAAACATCAAATAAAGATCTTTCATGCTACTAGGTACACCTCTACCAGCAACTAATACAGCTCCCCACTTGGCTTCCAGGTGACTAATTGCCCCTCTTCCATGTGGGTTTGCTCACAAACTGCCTGGCAGGTTTTCCTTTGAAAAAATCCAGGGTGAGATCTGGTGGAATAGTCCCTTCCCAAGGCCACCCTCATAAAGTTGGACAGCCAGGCTGCAGAAAATTGTATTCCCAATTCCCTGGTCTTTATCCCAGCACTATTTGCCCACACTTCTCCCCATGCCCCACAGCTACACATCAGGGCATGCAGATTGGAGGATCTGGCCCTGAGCAGCATAAACCCAGGCCAGTCAATACCACTTCACCACATGGAGGGGGAAAATCAAGGACTGTAGACAAAGCCATTATTTGCTGAGATCACCAAACATAATTTGCTGAGATTAGCAAACTACAGTGCTCAGTGCAGTAGGCAAGATGTCAGTCCCTTCACCGTGAGGTTATGCTGCACAGAGGCCATAAAGGGCATCTCCTCAAGGACACCTCTGAATCCTGACCTCAGTCTCAATGGCTTTGAGCAGACTCAGATGTCACTCAGTTCTGTGGTAGTGTACCACTTGCACACCAATACCACTCAGCTGACTTCAGTGAAGCTGCCCCAGGTATTTGCTATGTGCATATATCCAGGTCCCCTTGCAAACAGGTGAAGTTTCTCAGTGGAGAGCTGAAATCCACTGCAAGAAACTTTTATAACAGTAGAAAACAATCATAATAAATAAATAGGTGGAACCTAAATCAAAACCAAAATCTGTCATGAGACAACATAATTCTTCTTTCTTTATTTACTGAGTTGCCTTTTAATTTTCTTCTCTCTCCTACTACTTTTCTTTCAATGGAGCAGTGGGATTCTTTTGGTAATATATAGAAGTCCCTATTTTAACATTTATTTCCTTTTCTGTAATGGAATAAAGCTTTTTCTTCCTGGAGCTGTTGCTACTATTTTCTGAATTTAAATATGGATATTATATCATAAAAGAAATAATAGAAACTTCCACTGTTAATTAGAAAGTGAAAAAAAAAATCCCTAAACTTTAGGTAATACACTTCACACAGTACACTTCAAAGCCAAGAAGCACTAGTGCTAACATAAGTACTGTTGCTTTGCAGACATCTGATACTTTTCTTCCAAACCTGCTGAGTGCACTGTTTTTTTTTCCTATGTTTGTTAAACACCTCCTGCCTTGGATAGCTCAGTATCGATAGGTCATTTTATGCGTGACATAACTGCTTTGAACAAGTTCTATATTTTTAGAGTAAATACTTCAGTGCCTTTTATATTGCAGGAAGGAAGGGGGAAAACACAACAGAAATGCAGTTGAATGATAATATTCAAAAAGTAGCATGGCTAGGAGACAAATCTCTAATTTTATTACTTGACAAGCAATTGAAGGAGAGGGGAAGATGTGACAGTCCCATTTCCATCCATAAATTATATATGATGTGGTAATAACACAGATTGAGGGGACATGTTTTGTATCAGGGCCAGAACTGAGCAAATGTCCTACCTTACTGCAATGTGAGATCAAAAATAACAGACAGACTTCCATGCAGGACATATACACGTCCCATATGTATATTACATCATTTACAAATTATTCATTAACATTTCAAGATGACGTGAAGATTATTAGTTTAAGAAAAATAACAGTTTGCTGCTCTTCATGGTGAAGATTTCTTCAGTGAAAAGGCTACTGAGATTTTGAGCATAGAATAATAGAATCATCTAGGTTGGAAAAGACCTTCAAGATCATAGAGTCCAAACATTGACCCTACTCTACATGCCCGCTGCTAAACCACGTCCCTAAGCATCATATCTACATGACTTTTAAACATGGACAGGAATGGTGATTCAACCACTTCTCTGGGCAGCCTGTTCCAGTGCTTGACAGCCCTTTCAGTGAAAAAGTTCTTCCTAATGTCCAACCTAAACCTTCTCTTATGCAACTTGAGGCCATTTCCTTTTCTCCTATCACTTTTTACTTGGCAGAAGAGGCCAACACCCACCTCACTATGACCTCCTTTCAGGTAGTTGGAGAGAGAGATAAGGTGTCCCCTCATAATCTCACAAAAGAGTTACTCACCTAGGAAAAAATTACAATTAACCTTTAAAAAACCCCATATTATATATGAAATCTAGCTCTGTGTATACAAATGTGGCTCCACACACACACAAGGCTGGGTATTTAGGATGAGAATTAACTTTCTATATCTGGCCAAATAGTCAGCATTTTCTTCCAGTATAATCATCTTTTTAAACATGTTAGGACCTTTTTTTGCAGGTCAATCACAGTTTTATGATAAGTTGTAATTTAAATCAGCTCTTTCTGCATCTAATATGGATGTTTCACTGAAAAATAATTAAAACTAACCACACTACTTGCAGCTCTTCACCTGTCAGAAACAGACCACTGTTGTGCATGCACATTGCTAATCTCAGGGAAGGAAACATTGCAGAAAAGACAAGGAGGTGACAAAGTAATTGCCCGCAGTGGGTGATTTGAAGAGTTGTAATAAAGAGGTGCTCCCTGCTCACTCTACCTTCATCTTACCTGAATTCCTCCTATTCAGTGACTCACTTTCATTGCCTACACCAACCTTTAGGCTAATAATGGAAATAGATAGCTTTTCTGGCAAGCAACAGAGAGTATATCAGAGCTATCAACTGTATCTGTACTTGTTCAGCAGCAAGATGGTTCAGTTTGTTCATCAAAAGAGTCTCAGCTTGTTTAATCTCCTTTATCAACCCTGCTTCCCTCTCAGGCTTGCAAAGGCTCCCGCTCCTTAAATTGCTGCCTCTATCTAAGCCAATGCAGCACATATTTCCCCGTTCTACAGAATGATGTTTCAATGCCAAAGAGAGGGAACATGAGAAAGAGAAATCATCTTGGCACTCTTTCAGGTTGTTGTGGAGAAAAAGAAGGAAAAAAACCCAGACAGCCAGTGGGGATTTCCTCTGTAATAAGCCAGATGGCATCATAGGATGCTTGGGGAGACTCTTTCTGTCTAATTCTCTTCAGTGTCAGAAACAGCCAAAGCTCGGCTTTTGTGGTAAAACCAGTGACTAGCTAGTTTATATTCTTTCTCTTTGCTGTGCATGCTGTCCCCACCTGTCACTAATGCCTTTCTAATGCAGCCAGTGCCCAGCAGAAATTCCATTCTCTTCCCCACTCCTAGACTCCAACTAATATTTCCCTTCTGCCTATACCAGCAACATGGCTGCAACATTTGCTTTATATCCCAGTGACTTACAAGTTAATTTCTTTCTTCAAGTACAAAATATTTCACATAAAGTGGGGAAAACCAGCTGTGCAATTTCTAAAGGTTGCCATCCTGGCAAGAGACCAAAGAAGGGATCGACGCAGTGAAACGTGGAGCTGGAGCTCTGTAAAACGCAAGCGCTCAGCAGCACAAATGTCAAGAGGGACAACCTACTTGAAAAGCTGGCTGGGGTTATAAGGCTTTTTTAAATCTATGTTTATAAATTTTACCTATATACATACATAGCTGCTTCTGTATCTTTTTCATATCTGCCAAACTTTGGTGTTTTTGTTGCATTTTGAAACATGGGCTTGATCTCTCTGAATACCAGATGAATAGGAAAGACTGTGTCTTCCAGCAACATGGAAAACCTTATAAAATATCTGTATGTGATTGCTGTGGGGTTTTTGGTTCCTTAGAGTTGGATCTATAAGTTGTCTGCCTGCCTTAAGGCAGTGTATATATCCAGTGTATGGAATAAATTACTTTTTCTATCCAGAAGTGGTCCTATCTTGTATTCAGCATGGAGTGGTTAGATGTAAACTCACTCTTTGCTCAGAGCAAAGTAGCATTTTCCCACTACTTTCTGAAGCTGCTTCTTCCTTTTTGACATGGCTCTTTGTCTCCAAGTAGTCATCATGTGCAGATATCATGGCTGCAGAGTGAAGAAATACATCCCAGAGTATCGTTTCATGTAGGCAGTAAAGCTGTTAATGGCTGCTGTAGCAAAGGCACTTACAAAATTTTGCATTCAGTGTGCTGGTTGGAAGGCACAGAGCTAATGCAGTGATGTAGGTTGAGATACAGACAGCTGTTAGTCTGTGAAAGGAGGGCTACAAGAGTCATAAAAATTGCAACATTAATAATCTGATAAGTGACATGCTCATTGATATACTGTCAACTGGGATAATCTAAAGAGAATCAAAGTTATTTTCTTTATCTAGGTATAAACCAGCAGAAATAAGGCTTATGGGATTTTCATAAGATGTAATATGTCATGAGTTTTTGGAAGTAAAGCCATGCAGATAGCTGTCTCATTGTGGAGTTGATGAATGTCTCAAGATATACATGTATATTTTTTTCAATTAAACAAAGATATACCATTTCCAATCACATTTTCAGATGAACAGCAATAGTCTATATCACCATGGATTTAATCTCAATGTATGAAGAGAAATCCGAGGACTGGCAAATGGGAAGCAAGGATCAATCTCCCCTTCCTCTCCACAGCAGCTTTCCATGCCTCTGAGAGCAGAACCGAAACCAAAACCTGAATAGGAGTGGGCCTGGACCCAGAGCATCCTCGGGAGCCTGGGGAACGCCTCCACCCATACCGCATCTGAGAATGGGAGCACACATTTGGCAGAGAGGGTCTCTTGGCAGCACTCAGCAGGGCAGACTGGTCCATATAGTAGCTGGATGTTGCCCTGTGCAGCAGAGAAGGGCAGCGGGCTATCCCCAAAACCAGCACACCATCCCCTCATGGGCAGAGCCCACACACACCCTCCACTTCCTCATGATGCCCCTGCTCCCTCAGCACTGTTTTCTTCTGCTCCTATCCTACCACATTACTTGTTTATGCAGGCACAGCTGTACAACCTGTCCACGGTGCCTGGGCTCCCCTCCTGTCTGTCCCTCTGCCTGCGGTGTGGCAGATTTCAGTTCGCAGAACCCCTCTTAGGGCCAGGGCAAGCAGGAAAGAAGGATTTCTTGACACAGTTCTGTCTAATGCTGGAAGAGAGACCAGCCGAGCAGAACTGATGGAGCCTAAAGATAGCTTAACACCAGCTTTTGCTGAGTGCCTCCCTCAGCTACAAAGTGTGTAGCCAAAGCATAGCCCAAAATCCAAGTCAGTATGTTTAAATAGGGCAATAACAACGAAGCCATTTTTTTCACTCCCAGCTGTGTGTTGAATGTTGTTTCATGTTTATGACCACATCACTATTCAGTACAGATCACCCAGCTCTGCAATCAGTGATGCCTGCTGTGGTTTCTAGGGCCAGTGTGAGCTAGTGCTGCCAGTAGCCTGTATCTGATTGTGCAGGGGCTTTCCTGTGCTCCAGGTGAACCCACTTAATGGCCCAGGAGCACAGCCAAGGGCAAGGAAAAGAAATCCTTCTCCCCATGAAAAATTTTTAAACCCAGTATAGAACACACCAGACTGGCCAAACTTTAAGTGAGACATTTATTTCAACTTTGGTGAGCTTTGCACTAAAAAATAAGGTCTGAATTTGCCCTAACTCAGGTTTAGTTACAGACGTGAGCTGGGCAGACTTCAGCAGAATGACATGGATATTCTCACAGAGTCTTGGCTAATTAGATAATGAAAGTTATAGTTCAAAATCAGGATAATAGGAATAGCTATATACCAGTAAATTAGTGGGATACTCCTGCGATGTTAACAGAATAAGATGCCAGTACCTGTATTTGTTTAGGAAAGCTGGTTTTACCTCCAACAGGATCCTTTGCTAATAGCAGTAAAACTCATGTTGTCAATTCAAGAAGATAATATCTATTTTCTACGTGTATACATTTTTAATAATGTCCCCGTACTATTGAACAGTTATGAATCCTTCCATACTGCAGGCATTTGTGTGTCCTCCTCCATAAAAAACAATGCTGATTTGGGGGATGGTGGCCATTAAATGTAAAAGAAAGCCTTACATTGTGGGACTTTCATCTACAAGATTATAAAAACAAGCTTGCAGGAAATTTGGCAGTATAATGTTTCTGAGGCAAGAGAAACCTTTTGTGGAATACAGGATTTTTGAAATTGAGTATAAATGGCAGTGTCTACCCTCTTATTGTATTTTTGAGCTGGGCTTGCCTATGGATATCCATCCATTAAAGAATATTCGTTAGAGCTCTGATCCCAATAGTGTCTGCCAGATACCTGCGAAATACAAAGTGTTCTCATAGAAGCTCTAATGCAGTGACGGGAAGGAGCTCAGGTTGAAGCTGCAGTTTCACAGTTTTTAAACTGCAGCCTCACTGCTCTGACAATGCACAGAATTTTGATGTGAGAGCATAGTACCATGAGGCCTCTTATCAACATGATCACTATGCTAGTGTAAGTTTAGAAAACTTCAAAGCAGGCCAATAAATTTCCATAAAAGCATTGCCAGACCATAATCAAGAGTTCCCAGTTGCACCAAAGATAAAAACTGATATTAATTTGTCCTCATTTGAACTGTGCAGTCCTACTGAAATCAGCAGTACCCATATGTATTAATATCGGTCCTTTGTCTGCAAGAGCTTCTTTTTCTGCCAGTCCACAAATTTAGGTATTTTCTTCATTTCTGTTTCAAAGAGTGAAAATGAAAAAAACAAAACATAAACCAAAAACTCAAAGGACTCCATGCCATTTAGACTGGAGCTATTTTTCTTTGGCAAGCCAAATCCTGCATTTGGCCTTTATGTGACTTTCTCAAAGTCATAGCCTACCGTTTCCTCTTCTAAAATTCAAAGGCAGTGCCTGCTGTTGAGATACCATGTTCATACCCAGTTGCTTCTAAAGCAACTCTGCAAAAAAATACTCTATAATTTTTCCAAATCTGGAAACTGAACATTTGTTTTATGACTTGTTCCCACCAAGAAGGATCCAAATGAAAACCCTCCTCCCATCTCAATTTTGCATTTTTCCTTTCCCATGGCTGCCTCACTAGTGCAGGCAGCTGCAAGCCCCAAAACATGGACATTTAGTGTAACTATTTTTTAAGCTGGAAAGGCTTTACCATAAGAGAGCTAATTAAAGTTATTTTTTAGTGAAAAAGAATGTCATAGAAACAGCCAATTGGACTGAGGGGATAAAGAAAATGAAAAAAAATGAAAAACCAAACCATAACAAAAAAAACCCAGCAACCAACCAAAACAAAACACAAACACAAAACAAACAAACAAACAAACCACACAACCACCCCCAAAATAAAATAAATAAAAAAACCCCAACAACAAACAGAAAGTGCAGCTTGTTCTAAACTTACTTTTTAGAGAAAATAAACAATAAGATTCAGAAGTTTTCTGTAATTTACTTGATTCCCTTTCCCCCTGATCTTTTAAATTAAAGGCCAGAAAGCCCCTCTTTGCAAGATTTCCTAATCTTACTGATTAACATAGTTATCATCTGTGTTAAACTAATGGGCACCTTTATTTATTTATTTTTTTAAATGGAAATGTATTTCAAAAAGCCTTTCACCTGGACATGGGGACACCTGGGAATGAGGAATCCATCTTCATCCTCAGCAGGTTTCTGATGACCATCCCCTACCTTGGTAGATGTGCATGCCCTTCTCCCAGCTTCCACACCCTGCAAAGTGGAGATGGAGCTCCATGCTAGGCAGGACTCAAGAAGTGATATGGTAATAGTAGCACCTGCCCTGCATTACCTGGGGTTGAAATGGGACAAATTTGGCCAGGCACAGCACTGTGCAGATGCAATTGCTGCTCCTTCTGCTCCAGCCTGGGGGTAATGGGAATGCCACAATGTCTGACAGCTGCTACAGTAGACCCTGCAGTTCTTATAAGCCCCATGTAGTGGCTTAATTTTTACAGTTAAAGACTTCATTTTTAATAAATCTGAAAGCAGGATCAAATCAAAGCAGTGGTGTGTCTAGCATTTTCTCCTGTTTCCTTTCGTACTGGCAGAAAGAGATGAAGGTGTTATTTCCACAAAGTCGTGCATCAAGTATAAAAATAAAATTTACATTTATCATATTTGGAGGCAACCAAGGAAAGCTGACCTCATGGTATGAGCTATAATAAAGCTCAGGAGGGAGAAATTAAAATAATTAGTAGCAATTACTACCAAAATTATGGTACTGAATAGGATAGTATCTAATAATGAGAGGTCGCAATTACTAATGTGCCCTTCCGTATGTTCATTTGTCTTCTCAGTATTGTAGTCATTTGTGTTGTCCTCTCACACAGCAGGATCCTCAGCACCACTTTCCTTTCCCCTTTATAAGAAGTTCACAATAAACAAGTGTTCAACATGTTCAGAGAAGCGGTTTGTGACTTCTGAGGGCTTGAAATAATATGGGCTTTGCTTTCAGTCTCTCTGTAAAAGCTGCTTTACTGCATCTGAGCTTCATCATCTTTTGCTTTATTATGATGCAAGGGAATGCAGCCAAGAGGTGAAAAAAAACTGAGTAAATTTAGGTTTGCACCTAAATAAATGGAAACAGAATCAAACTTCCCCTTCTTCTTCAGGCACTTAGACTTTGCACCTGGTAGGAAGGTTTATCAGTAGATTCTACTGTTGGAGCTAATTCAAACTACTCATGGAAGCCTTTTTAATGTCATCACAGTATAAAAATTCTTGCACAAGAGCAGCATTCACATAAGTATTTTTATCAAACTAGCCATTCTGAAAAAACTAATACATGTATTTTTTTCATCTTGAAACTTGAAGCTGAAGAGGGCCTCTAGAGGTCACATACAACATCTGCCTACTCTGATACATTTCTACAGATGTATGGTAACTTGGATTCCTAAAACTCTGCAATTTGAAATATTGATCTGAGAGCAAATCAGCACAAAGGCGTTTTGTTACTTCTAAATTCTTAATCAAAAAAAGGCAATTTAGGTCAACCTTTTTCTCCTTAATCAGAATGTTTTCTTTCAGCACAAATATGAAAGTAAACTTCAAAAAGTAACATTAAAATGATAAATTACATTATTCTATTCCAGAAATTTCATAACACATTATGGCAACTCTATTTAAGCCATTTTTCACAACCGGATCTCATTCAAATCAATATTGTCTTGAAGGACGTTTTGATTTCAACATCACAGCATTTTCCAGAGGAAAAGTATTTTTAAAAGTTTTGACCATATTAATCATTTTGTGCTTTAGCTAAAAGTGGACATAGCATTAAAAAAACCCTCAGTGAGGACTAGTACATTATGTTGTTTATAATCTACAGATAACCACAAAGTTTTTTTTTTAAATCTAGAAGTTCAATACAAACTATTCCCAGGCAAATTAAATATCTGATATACTCTAGACAAACAGCAAACTTCCACCCATTCTTTAGGGGACAGACAGAAGTCCTTTTATAGATGTGCCAGCTAAATCAGCCCCCTCCTGGATGTTATAGCTTCCACCAGAGTGCTGGCAGAGCAGTCTATCGGAGCACTCTAATTTACTTCAGGAAAAATCAATTAAGAGAGCTTAAGTGACCTTAACTGGGAAATTGCTGGGGACAGTAATCACCACTTCAGACAGTGATGAGTACACAAGAACAAGCAACTTCTTCCATATTGGTACCAAAGTGGTCATCTCTCCATTGATTCAACATCTGAGTCACAGCCTGCTCAAGTTAACAAGATTCCCAGACTTAAAAAGTAGAATCTAACTCTTTTTCAACCCTAGGTTAGGAAATAGTGCTTCTCATAGCATTTCTTTATCACCTATTTCTAGATATATTTTTTGTTGCTTTTTTGGTTGAGTAACCTAGACTGAAAGAGAATGTCTTCATAAAGTCAACATTGTATGTCTGAATCAGTATTACAGAAAACAAATGCCACTCTGCTGCTTCTGCCACTTCAGCACCACTCCAAAGGCTTCTGATTCCTTGAGAAGATGCTATAAATAGCCTTCCTCTCATACTGAAATATTCTGCCAAAATTTTAACTCGGATCACCTTATATTTTCACCTTCTGTCATCAATACTTTTTGAAAATCCTTTGCTAGAACACACTTTCCATCTTAACACCTTGTTAATTCCATGGCTATGTCTTTCCCCACACTCCCACAGTAATTGCAGGACTCCCACTCAAGTTTCACTGACACCGATAATTGTTTTCCACCATAACTAGATGGGAAACTCTCTTTGTAGTGATGCACTTCCTGGTGACAGAGCTGTGCTTCTGCCTGTTCCTCCCTGAGAGTTTAACTACACCGGCAAATATATTCTTCTATGTTAGGTTAAACTGGATCCATACCAGTGTTTTTTACCAGTACTGAAGTGCTGCAGAGGGAAAAAAATTACATCCAAACTCAGTAGTTCAGTATGAACAGAGGCTTCCCCTGTAAGATACAGCCTCAGTTAAGCAGCAGCTTTGTCTCTGCTCCTCTCACACAGACATCCTTGGTAGGAAACACAAAAATTTTCTCCTATGAGCATTAATACAAATAGGGCACCTGGTAGTATCATTTGCTACACACAACAGCCTATGCACATAAGGAATAATCTCAGGAGAGTAAAGACTGATCCTGATGCATATATACCAGCTAAACTATCTATTACAACAGAAGGTGCATGCACATGTGTGTGAATACAAGAAACAGAGAGAGAGAAAGGACAAGGGAGAAAATATTGTGTCTTCAAGCCTCACTGCTGAATGTTGCACTACCGGAATCCAGCTAGACATCCCCCAGCTGGAGAAACCTTCCCCCTCCACTGCCTGGTGGAACTGCTATAAAAACAAATACTGAACAAATACTGAAGATCTGCCTTCTGCACATTGCTGCTTTCTGAACTCCAAAGGTAATGATGACACTGCCACAGCCAGTACAAGCCCCCAAAGGTTATGGAGGATGTTTCAAAGAAATAAAATGAGCACACTAATCCTAACAAACACTGGAAAACATTACTGGGCAGCACAGTAAACACTGAGCCAGAAAAAAGTGAAGGTCTTTGCTTCAGGGAAAATATTATGAGTAAAAGAAAATGCAGATGAAAGCAGCCATTCAGAAACCCCATAATCAGATGTAGACATATCTTCAGAATATAGTAAAACAAGGACATGAATCCCATATCCTGCCCCTTGCTCGATCAAACGTGAACCTTGTTGATTCAGAAATACAAAGGCTTAGAAGGAATTAGAGGATCTCACTAGATGGACCAGGTATTTAAGACCAAATAATTATCCTCAAAAAAATATTGGAGATGTTTCTTTGAAACATTTCATACAGTCTTTTCATACTTGCAAAAAATATACCTCTGGAAATAATCTAGGGAATAAAATGCAAGAGATAAACCCTAAGATGTATGCTACCTAAGGGATGAATACTGTAATTATATAAAACCTGTTATGGAACTTAATAATATGTAGCCTACCTAGAATCAATAGGACTAACTCAGCAGGCAGAGAGCAAAATCTGTACCTTAATTTCTTTTCTTACTGAAGTTAAAAGGCTTATTTTCTGTAGGATCTTCAAGGTCCTTCTATTCTTCAGATTTACCCTTGAATTATTCGTTTTCTTCTGCTACTGAGCAAAGTCGTGTCTTCAAATTGGCAGCTTTGAACTGTTGCCTTGATGAATGATTGCAGGATCTTAAAACCTGCAATGAAAACAGCAGTAGTTTAGGTAAAAGCGAAACATGAGTAACAAGTAAATGTATCATGTTGTTTCTACTGCCATACTACTCCTCCCTTACTAAAGGTCCTTTTCCAAATCCTTCATTTTCATCCCACAATTACTGACATTTATTTCTTGTTTCTCTTTCTTCCAGGAATGCTGCTAAGGTACAAGGTGCTTTTTTGGGACAGGAAGATCAAAGGGGAAAGATTTGCACTCGTTTCTCAAAATGATTGAGCCTATATTAAAAATATCCTCACATGCATCTATTCAGTCTACATTTTTATTCTTTTTGGTTCTATTTTCCCTGTTGAAGATGCTTAAGGTACTGAAAAAAAATAGGTTTAATGTGCTTATTTAAAGTCCATCCCCATATTCAACTTTGGTATCTGAGTTTTGCTGACTCAAGTTTGCTGATTGAGTGCATAGCTTGAAGCTTTTCAGACAGTGTTTAGTCACAGGTAAGGCTTCTATTCAGTTGAGTCAGCTCTCACTCACCCAAAGATTTGAAAGTAAGAATTATGGGCTATGCTTAGAAAGTAGCACAGACATCTTCTATTCAGATTAGACCCAATGTCCCTGAGCTAGGCAGCTAGAACCTCTACGTAATGTGGTGAGTACTTTGGCATGGCATCTACAGATCTACTGCAGCCATCAGCCAGTAGAAAAAAAGAAAGATAAAAATATGCCTTAAATCTCACCTTCAAGGTGCTTCTGAGACACACAGAATCACACTTTTTTCTAATTTAGATATTTTTGTGTTTCCTTGTACTGATAGAATAGGGTAGGAATGTTGTGCCATTTCCACATACACACCAGAAGAAAAGTGACCACAATTCGTGACCTAGCTAAGTGATGAAAATATCCACCAAGGACCTACGCTCCGATTTCCTACCTCAAAATTTTTCATGTGTTGCATAAAGAAGCCTTGAAGCAGGGAGCAAACCCATGCCTCCCCTTACCTAAGCAAATGCTAGTCTTACTGGCCAAGAGAGTCCCGTCAAGGCTTGCTTTCTTTCTCATTCAGTAACTGCTGGATTCTTCCTTGGCAGTGGCACAACTTCAAAATTAGGTGTGGATGGTGCCTGTGCCACTGAGTTGCCCATAGATCTAATCCTCTTGAGATGGTAGGAGTTAAAGTCTGAGCAGGAGATCACCAAAGTCATGCAGACACTGCTGACATTTCACCAACTCACATAACTGTCCCTGAGAAACCAGATCCAGCCCTTGAAAACTGACCCAGAGATGATCAGGGACCCAGCAAAGTGCCTGATGCGTGGATTGGTGTTTACTGAGAACTGCGGCAAAGGAAGCAGGGGGCTGCATCTGCCAGCTGCAGTTTTTTCCAGATCCTGCTTTCAAGCCAGGATGAATGTTGTGGTAATAATCAAGTATGCAGGCAGCAGAGGCATCTGACTAGGACAAGTCCTAACTGGAAATGATGGGATGCATTGATTTTTGCAGGTAGGGGATCCAGCTGGATTTATAGGCAATCTCATGTCTTGCAGGCTCCTCTGAAGTGCAATGCAGTTGGTATTGCAAGTAAACTAGGATTCTGGTTGCACAGCAAGAGGAATGTGTCCAACTGGCAGGGAGAATAAATACTTCTCCGAACAGGCAGTAATCAGTTAACATTACTCTAAAACAAACATTGAGAAAACACAGCACTTTAGCAATTAAAGGTCCAAATTTGCAAAATTAATTAGTGTTTCCCACAGCATAGCACTCTACTTATGAACAGCTCTATTGTAAATGTATGATGCTCTAATATGAAAAGAGAGCATTCTTATGTTAATTATCTAATTAACTAATCTGGGCACAATTAGCAGCTGAAACAGCACAGCATTACACTCTCTTCCTTCTTCCCTTCCGGATTCAAGATTGCCTTTAAATACGTACTTTCAAGTGGCAGGGGACCCTGGTGATAGAGCTTGCTATCATGTTAACCAGACCTCAGTGCCAGCAGGCATTCCAATGAGTGGGCACTGAAACAGGAGAGGGAGAAATATCTTTGGCACGTTATTTAGGAGAGGTAGTCAGATATTTAATCTCAACCCTGAAGTTGGCCTGCCCTCCAGGGAAGCCATCCTTGTCACTTCACAGAAAGTCAGCATGAAATGCTCAAGAATACAGTAGTCTGTTTCTCTGCCCCTTAGAAAACCCAAGGCCACTTAAGACCTCCCATCCAAAGGATGGTTCAGTGGCTATTTCTAAAGTCTCAAAATAGAGTCTTGATCACTTCTACTTTACAGCCAGAATAAGTATTGACTCCACTAAAGTATACTGCAGTATGAAGAGAAGAACTAAAAAAACTGCATGCAGATCTCTGACAAAAACATACCAGAGAGAAGTAAATTTGCTAAGAATGGTCTAAATCATCCTTAGAGGATGGCAGGGACAGTGTCTCAAAATTCTGCCACACCTTCCATTACAGTGATCCTAAACCAAGGGTAGAAATGCAAAGTAAAATATTTATTTCAACGTTTTCACATTTGTACATTTCTACATCTGCTTCACATGGCATTTTTTATTTAGGAAATTGACTTTGTGTTCAGTAATTGAAAAAAAGAGAAAAAGGTAACATAAGCTGAGAGACATGCTCTATACTGAGCTGTACAAAATGTTTATCAATCTAAACCACTTTTGCTTTATCTTCCTTTTTGGTGTTTTTACTTTTAGGCTTCTGTTAGTTTGTTAGTTCAATTTTTAATAGAGGGAGGATTTTCCTTGAAGAGTTTGGATAGACCTACTGTAATGTTTCTGCTCTTTCACTTTTTCAATGTTTTCCAAGAACGAAAGCTATAGTCAGACACCTTTGCCTAGGTGGTGTAGGGGTTTTTTTGAGACAGTCCTGATCTATCATGAGTTACAGAATTACAAAATCATTTATGTTGTAAGAACCAGAGTAGGTCACCTAAACCAATAACAGCAAGGATAACTAGATCTTCTTACGCAGGACTTGTCCTAATGAGCTTTGAGCACCTCCAAGGATGGAGACTCCAACAGAACTGCTCCACCTTTTGCTGCTATTACAGTGAAAAAAAATTTCTTAATATCTAACTGGTATTTCCTGTCTTCCAAGATGTGTCTGTTGCCTTTTGCCCTTTCACTTTACATCTCCCATAAGAGTCTGGATTCATCTTCTTTACAGCCTCCCAATAGGTAGCTGCAGACAGCAATGATACCTCCCTTCAGCTGTCTCTTCTCCAGGCTAAAAGCAACCAGCTGCTTCAGCTTCTCCCAGTCACCCTGGTGGCCCCGCCATTGGACTAGCTCCAATGTCTCTCCTGTGCTGAGAAACACTGGACTCAGTACTCCACCTGACATCTGACCTGTGCTGAGTGAAGGGAAATTATAACTTCCTGCAGTCTGCTGGCTGCACTCTTGCCAAGACAGCTTAACAGAGAAGCTCTGGGTTCAAAAGGTTATAGCACTCCTGATGGACGGGTTCTGAGAAACCTGAGATAGTATTGAGGTTGGCCCGTCCTTCACAAAGCAGAGATGTAGTAGGCCATCTCCAGATGTCTCTCCAACCTAGACTGGCATGCAGGTCTGTGGACTTCCTCAGTGGGCTGCAGTCATAGGCACCCACCTCCAGCAGAGGATCCAACCCAAAGAGTGTCTCTACATGGACCAGAACAGACTTTGCCCAGAGCTGTCCAGACTGATTCCTGCTTCATCCCAGGGACCACAACATACCCCAGGTGAATAAATCCCACAGGGAGAAAGAATGAATCAACTCAGCAACATCATTGCACTAAAGAAACTCTAACACATCTAGATAAAAGATGCCTTGCATTCTCTTGAGTCCAAGAGGCACTTACATTTGTCCATACTCATCTGAGTAAGCATAACCAGAGCCTGAGATCACAGAGCATGTACAATGCAGTAAAAAAACCAAACCAAAACCAAACCAAAAAAAAACCAAACCAAAACAAAACACAAAAAAACCCCAACACACACACATAATTAAACCAGCAACAATAATAATAATAAAAAAAGCTAAACAAGAAAAGATAATAAAAGAGACAAAAGACTATTCCCAGACACTCAGACACTGTCACTAGGTCAGGTATCCTCTGGCATGTATTGTATAAGACAGCTCTTATTTAAAACACTCTCTTACTCCTTATGTTAACTTATTCACAGAGGTAAACCCTGTGACCAATGTGCTTCTGGCGTAACAGCTAACCTAGGAACAAATAAACTACTTCAACCATATAAAATTCCACCATACCAAGAATTAACCATAACTGATTGATAGGATGACAAAGCAAACTGCCTTTGCTGTGGAATAAACCATCATACTTAATATATGTTACCAGATGCCACCACATTTCTGTGTGTTTTATTTAAGCCTTTCATGATTTGTATAAATCCATAAGAACCTTTCTGAAACTATCCTGCTGTCCCAGAAATGACACTTCATGACCATGAGGTACTCTGGATACCTTTACTACCACTATTACTAAACAAAATATTTGGGTTTGTAAAGCCTTTTCTTACAAGCCGTAATGAGCTTACCAGTTCTACAATCAAATACAGAAGTCAAAGCGATCTCCTGACTAAGATCTGCAAGGAAACCACCACCTCAGATACTGTCTCTTGCACAACGCAGTAGGGCTTGAATATGCATGATGGCCTCCAAAGACCATGTGAAAAATTGTCCTACCTACACATAAGAAATTACTGTACCAAGAATACTGGAGAATGTTTTATAAACTGCCTTTATTTCAGGAAAGTTCTCACCTCTTTTGGGGAACACAAAGCCACAGGTGCTTTAGGGGCACAAACCTCAAATTTCAGTCATAGGTACAAGAATTTACCAAACTGAGTTTTCAAGCTAGAGGTACTAGCATAGAGCTATATGCCTTAGTACAGATTTTACCACTGTACAGAGACTCTTGAATTCAACTAAGGAATTGCAAGGACACTAGGGTGTCCAGTAAGGCATCTGTTTACAGACAGAAAGCTTGACTTTTGTCTGGAAACAGCTATTTCAGAATTTCTTCTTTATCCATGCTACTATGGAAAATATGTAGAAAAACAGTACCCTGTGACTTACATTACAAATTGGTATTAAGCAACAATGCTTGAATATTGCTATGCTGAGTGCAAACTTTTGTCATCAAGTGAGATGTAAAATTATTTATCAGATATATATAAGAGATACTCATGACCTGCTTATGAATATCCCACTAGCTGCAATAAAAGACACCATGCAGAGTTAATAAGACACATGATTTTCTGGTTTATTTCTTGAACATGAGTCTTGACTTGATTTTTTTTGGTAAAGTTCTTCTTGGTGAAGTAAGTCATGAAAGTTCTGAAATTCAACCTCTTTTGGGACATCTGAGTGAGTGTTTCCAAATTCCTTACATTAACACATCAGTAGAATTTGTTACAAATTACTAGTTTGTGCCAGAAAGTTTATAACAAGATACTGGCTGGCTACCAAACCACTAACCCTCTAGGACTGGCTTAAAGACAATTCAGTATGTTATTTAATGAAAGAGAGTACACGGTCTATGAAGGCCTGGAAGACTTACTTCTCCACGTGGCTTGCTTACTCAGTGATCTAGCTTGGCAGCTCCACTCACAGAGAAGGACCACACCCAGGCCAGCTATGCTGAGATCAGACTATCATCTGAGCCATTGACTCTCCTATTTGGCTCAGATTGCCACAAGCTGCATTCAGACTCTCTATTTTAAAATAAAGGCAAATGATGTATGTGCACAGACATCACCCTTTATAGAGGATGGAGTGTTGATGCCCTGCTCCCATTCAGCAAGTAATGAAAAAGACAGGAGATGCATTTGAGTGGTAAAGCTGAACTCCAGGTAACCCTCACTGATATTTCGTCTTAGGGTTTGGGATTGTCTCCCTTTCCTAAGAGGAAGATCAATACCATATTTTCCTCCCCCATACTGTCTTTCACCCTAAAATACTTCCCAATTTAAACAGATACATCTACAGTATCTTTTTTTTTCAGTCTGTTCCTGAGCCATGGGAACTGAGAAGCACTGTGGTGTAATTTGCAGAGCATCACTGCTTTTTAATTGAAGCTGGGAAGCAGTGAATATTTCCTTTACCTGGAACTACAAAGGTAATTAAAATAGCTGGAACATCAAGTTAATTAAAAACCTCTCTATGACGTAGGAAAATTGTTACTGAGTCCAAATGATAGATCTTTTAAGATCATCCACGTAAAGTAGGTTTTTATGTATAAAAAGGCACAGACTGATACTGTTCACATTTAAAAATAAAATAAAATAAGTGCTCAGATCCTTACAAGTTGCTTCTGGACTCCAAGGGGATGTTTGTGTGTGCTGATTCTTCACACAAGGTAACAACTGTATTTCTGTAAAACTCTGTTTCCTTAAACTACTACTCCTCCTACGTGCCCCCCAAGTGCTCTTCTTTGATGTAAGATTACAAGTTAGTTTAGGATTATTTTACAGCACAGAGCAAAATTAGTGTCTGGGACCCAAAGAGCACATAAAATCATAGAACGGTTTGAGTTGAAAGAGACCATTAAAGGTCATCTAGTCCAATCCCCCTGCAGTAAGGACATCTTCAACAAGATCAGGTTACTCAGAGCACTGTCCAACATGACCTTGAATATTTTCAGGGATGGGGCTTCTACTACCGTCTCTCACAATAGTCCCTGATAAAAAGTCTGTCCTCGACTTTCTCATATGTCCCCTTTAAGTACTGAGAGGTCACAATAAGGTCTTCTCAGAGCCTTCTCCAAGATGAACAACTTCAACTCTCCTAGCCTGTCTTCATAGTGGAGGTTTTCCAGCCCTCCAATTGCAACATAGGAAGCTGTTATTGATGAGTCCTGCTCTTTTCCTCCCCCCTTTGAAGAAGCCTGCATCTTTGTCTTCTCAGAGATTTCATGGCACTTTGAAAATCTATCCTGTTAATTTTTCTTTAATGTCTGACTTACTGCTTACACCAAGGACTTACCTGACTAGCAATAACTGCAAAGCCTAACAAAGACTTTCTAGAAATCTCCTTCATATTTGAGACATAAATCAGGGACATTTTGTACAGAAATGAGCAAAATGACTACCAAGATCTCAAAGTACTTGGCATTTACCACGTGACAGCTTTTGGCAGCCAGAAGGGAGACTGTGCAGCTCTCCTGCTTCAGCAATCCACATTCAGAGTACCTGCCTGCATCTTTTCTCTCCCCTGCTAAATCGAATTCACTGTTACTCTTGTAATTTAGCTAGTACTGGAATAACAGTGGCTTTAAAATACACATGTTCTCCAGAGATGTTCACCACTACATCTTGTTTGTTGCTATTTCACTAATTACCACTGGTACAACAGATGAAATCATCCACGGGTTTCTGTTCTGCTTTACTGGTGTTTGAGCCATACATTGATATCAATCTTTTGGAACCAAAACGCGGCAATAGGCAAGACTGAATATATTTCAGCTCATCTCAAAGCAACAATTCTCAGTCCCTAACTGGGAAGGGTAATACCTCTTAGGGGATGAAAGAAATCTCATCAACACTGTTTCCACTCTGTCCATCTTCACTGCTGAATGCTTTCACCATTCTGGCAGCCAGGGGAGGAGAGTGATATTTATGTCAGTAGGGGAACATTGGAAAGAAACAGGGTGGATGTGAAAGGGTCAAAAGGCAATGGCTGCTTGCATGGTGATAACTATTGGATTAGACTGATTTCATTAAACATCTCCCTCATCCCTGAATGAGTGGTCAGCTGAACCATTGCAACCAGCTGAACTAGTGCAATCATTCCAGAAGTACAGAAAAGGCTGCTTTTTCTCTTTGTGAAGTTGCCCAAGGCCACCAGCTCAGGTGATACCACTTTTAACTTGAAATGTGAGAAGTTGGATTGTGAAGTAGAGAAGTTACCTGCGGAGTTAGAAATGGCACAGAGATCAGGGTTATCATGCCTAGGAGAGGGGCAGGTTCTGGATACAGATATCATGAGCAAGCTTAGCTCAAGAGGTGCTGCTAATCCCCTCTGGAAGGTATTTGCAGGGTTTGGTAGGGGACAAGGCCATCTTTGGTGGACCTTGCTCTCAAGGGGACAAGAGAGACAACAAATCACACAACATTTTGCTCTGTGGAAGCCAAAGGGCTGCAGACAGGTGCAGAATGAAAACACTGTCATGGGAGTAGAAAACCAGCAGGATGGAGTCCAAGTATTAGAGCACAAAGGGGAAGATGGGCATCATGTAAAACATGTGTAAGATGATAACTTTGAAAGTCACATTGCATATCTGGCTGCAGCAGGCATGCTTTTGAATACTAGCTTTCAGGGATGCTCTTCAATCCATTTGTACTATGCAATGAACTTTCATACCCTATTCAAATATTCCTTCCTCATAATTTATTTAAAATCCATTGTTTTCCTATATAAACAGGAAGAGTTTGAAAATATTCTTCTGGTGTGAAACCAGCAATCCTATACTTCCTCCTGCTATTTTGATGATGAGGACATAGCAGTAGGTTCAGACCTGTCATAGCTACTGCCTCATTGTATGCTATGGATCACACAGGTTGCTCAAGGCTGTGCCAATGACTTTTTTCTTCCCACTTCTTCAGTCCTGCTGCCCAGTAACACTACATCTGAAATAAACAGCAGAAGTACTGCTATAGGAACACCTGTCAGTACCAGAGTGACACAGAAATCAGTAGAACACCTATTTTTCCTCATAATTCTTTCCATCTTTATGTCCAATTCAAAATAGACAAATAAAATTAAAAATACTGTTGAAAAAAAAAAAAAAACCAGTCTTACCCAGTTCAGACAATGTTTTCAAAGAGCTGGGAATAGTTAAATTGGTACTTCTACAATTCATCCTGACTCTGCAGCCTACTATCACCCAAAGAAAACTTCCCTTTCTATATGAGAGGAAGTTTATCTAGCTGCAGTCTTGGATTACCTCAATTCAGTCCTGAGGCAATACAGATGCCAATTATATGATACATGTGCCATACATCTTTAAATTCTTTGTAAAACAATCCCTAAGAAAATACAGCTGACACACTTCCTTACCTGCTGGTATGAAATTTAACTTTTGGTGTGTTTGATTACAGGTTCATTCCTCTGTGTGTATTAGCTATGGTGCAGCAATTGTGGATTTACCCAGTTCTGCAAAGAAGTCTTCAAAGCCCTTACTAAATACCAGTTAGCCTACATGCTTCCCCAGCACCTGAAGTGTTAAAGCATCTGCTCATCTCCCTCCTCTTCTTCTCTTTACATTAGGGCTTCACTTGACCTTCTGGGTTTTCACTGAATTCTTTGTGGTCAGTAAGGGACAATTAATCTCATGCAATTTCTTGTCATTTGTACAAAGAGATAAACAAAAATAGTAATTTTACTCTAAAAGAACAGAGTGGGGGGTTTAAAAAAAATACTGAATTTCTTAAGGGCAGAAAACAGTTTGTCCTTCAGTCTCTAGAGTCTGACCATTAGATGACTGAGGAAACTGTAAATGGTTAAGGATTTTTTTTTTTAATATGACCAAAGAGGTTTTTCAAACCATGCTATCCAATTCAAATCAATTTACCTAGTTTTAAAAAGTATCATTTTGCCTGGTCTATTAATTGTGTAGACAGGCCTATGTAATATCTTAGTTAACTCACCTCCACATTAATGTCATCCTTGCCACCGTGGATGTCACCAGTCTATATCCCAGTACCCCTCCCCAAGATGGTATCATAGCCTCTTCTAGTATACTAAGAGAAGGTAACCACCAACCAGGATTTCTGCTTTCCCAATCGATTTAACTCACAATAAACTTTAATGAGATAACACTCTTTATAGAATGGTCTCTAAACCCCTATCTTCCTATGGTCATCATATGGACTGGTAGACTACAAACTGTTTTCTGTTAGAAAAATATACTGATAGAGCATTAAACCTACCCTCTTGAAATCAGCAGACACATGAGAAAAGAGTATGTACAGCCATCCTCAAAACTCCCTCCATTTTCTTCTAAAAATAACACTCAAAACGTCACCTTAATGAACTCAAGAAGGACTTTGAGCTTTGTCAGAACATTACGCTGAAAAGCTTTCTTATCATCCTAACCTATGACCTATCAGATAATTAACTGTAAGACAACCCTATTTTAAAGAAAAGTTCTGAAACTTCCCCTCCTAGCAGCATCCTAATTTCGTCATCTCAGATGTCAACCTCTACAAACCAGGAGCCTGACCATGCCTGAGGAATAAATGCAGGACCTGACAATGCATCTCCACAGCCACCAGCTTGAATCCCACACACACCCACCCTAGGATGTGTATGGCCATGGAATACACCTTCTTCCCTCATTGAAAGCACACTTATGAAACCAAGTAATCACTGCTTCCCAGAGAAAAGTAAATCAATACAGGACAGTAACACCCAGGTTCCAGTAGAAGAGCACTTTTCACTATAAAATATTCCACCTCTGGTCTCTTAAACCTGTTACGCAAGAGAGGCATGAGCCCACAACATGAGTTTGGAAATAAAAATTCATAATTCTACTGGTTACTTGAAAAATACAGATTCTACCAACCACACTCTCACTGTTGTTTGTTCCATGAACAATCCTGACTCTTATCACCATCCTCAACATTTCTTCTTACTGATTGCTGAAACATGGGAAGCATCACCTGAAAATTACACTGACTACAAGAAAGACTGAGGTGTGATTTTAATACATTTTTATGCAGATAACTACTTCCAAGAGAGGCAAGGGAGAGATACACATTAGGAAAGCTTCCTGTACTATGCCTGAATGAAAGAATGGGCATAGTATCATAGAAAGAATTTGGGGACTTTGAATAAAGAAATTATTTAATTTAAAGCTTCGAAATAATAATGTTTCGGGGTGGGATTTTTTATTGTGTTCAAGGTAGTGGAATTTTTACAGCCTTTGAAAAGAAAGAACTTTTCTTCAAAGGAATGCCCAGCTCCATCCTCAATTTTCTTCACCAGAGGAAAATATATTTGCCAAGTACTTATGCAAAAAGGGAGGTATCAGTAGCAGAGCTGGATAAGAAAGATCATCAACATATTGTAGGTTTTCTAAAAAAAAGTCTGGTACACATGGGATATCTGATCTGGGAACAACTGTAAGATAAAGCTCTAAGGTAAAGCCATGCTAGGCAACTGAAGAAATAACAGAGTGACAAACACCAAGACAAAACGTAGCAATGTTCCAAAGGAGTCTGTTAAAAATTACACAGGCTCATTCACACTTTGAAACCTAATCATTTGGTTGATTCCCTCCATTCTATTTCAGCCAGGATATCAGTAAGACATTTACCCAGCGTTAAATTGGTAACCTTCTTTGAGAAAAATTGATCATAGTCGTGACTACTACTTTTCTTTTGTCATTCAAGGAACAAGTAATTGTGTATTACAGTAGAATTTCTGATTTGAATTTTGCTTTCTGGTTCCCTTTGCTTTTTGTCTGCTGACATTCCTTTTAGTGGGGATATATTTTGCCACTTGTGAAGTTCTGAGAAGATAAAACACTGTATGATTAAAAATTCTGAACTGTCCAAAGCATGTATGTTTGCATTTGTGGAGGCTCTATATTTATTCTCTGTCTCCCTGGAAAAGCTTTTTTTCTTTCTAGTTCATCTCTGGCACTTCATTTGTAACATACTACAGGCTTCCAAAGAGAGATACAACACAAAAAGAAAAAGGGAGAGAGAAAATGCTGAGTTCATCACCATAAATTATTGATGTTTCTTCTGCTTAACTTACTCATCAGGATTCATTGTTAATGAGGTGTGGATTTTAGCTTTAAATTTGCCATGTAGCACTGCAGGCCTTCCATTTGAAGCACTGCATTAAAGAGGATTTCTCCTAATGTGTGTCTCCAGAACTTTCTGGTTCCATTTTCTGCACTAGGTCTCTGCAACTGTGACTTGGCAGGCACTGGTAGTATTTATCCACAGCACAGAGTGCAACAGGAAACCAAAAGACAAGAGGAAGATTTTTATTATGTAACTGATAAAATAGAAAAACAGATGCTGAGTGATTGCTCTGGAACTAGTTGATTTATTTAAAGGGTTAATTGACTCATTTTATTCCTATGGGGTAAGCTGGAATTCAGATGAATTGCAGTGATCCACTGTCTGGGAGCACCAGGAAATCTGCCAACATATATTACTGAATTTCCATCTCCCAGTTTTCAACGACATTAAATTACGGTCAGATGCTGCTGTTATTGTCATTCCTGATGCTGGAGTCCCACTGTCTTTGACAGAAACAGAAGCTGGTTTGTAGGCTGGGGTCAGTACTGGGATATTCTCAGTTAAACAGCAAAAATGAAAACTAGGAGGGAAGTGGGAGTGAACTGATTTGGGTTTACCCCAGAGAAGTTTCCACTAAAGCATGCTAAAAATATAAAATGGGATGACAAATTCATTCATTTTGGATTTTTTCCAGAGGGCTCTGGCAATGGCCTGACCTTCTGAACTGAAACAAGTGGGAGCTTTATCAATGACTGCAGGAGGATCAGGCATAAATCAGTGAGGCATCTTTATGAAAACTCCACTTGGCCAGTTGTGCCATGAGGATCCCTAGGACTGAATGTCATTTGCAGGACTCCACATGACACCTACATACCTTCTGATATAGGTATCAGCCCCAGACATCTGCACAGGACAAACAGCATGAGGCTGAGAGGCTGAAGATCAAAATTCTGGTCCATCATCTACTTCCCATGGGACTTTGGGAAACCTGCATTGTCTGACTGTGACACAGCTCTTTATCTGTAAATTAATACTAGCAGTTCACTGCCTTAAAGATCTATTGCAGAGATAAATACATTATAGCTTATACAATGGGTACAAGATCAAATGAGTAGCTAAAACAGAAAGACATGAACATCCTGGGGTTTTTTTTCATCCTAAACCAGTCAAACTAGCAATTAAAGTGCCCTTTTTCTGCAACACGAAAAAGGAGTAGGGGAAAAAAAAAAAGAAAAAAGAAAGAAAAAAACAACAAATAACTATGAGCTGCTCCTAAAAATATAAAATGCATTTTAATTATGAAGGGGAATTAATTTTAGAATGACTGAGGAAAGTCTCATGGGGCATCCAGCCAACCCATCCATCTCCTATCACCAGAGAATTTCAGCTTTCCAAACAGACCTATAACATTCCACTTCTCAGGATCTTCTCTGAATACTGAGCTTATTATCTTTCGACTCCTTCATTATCTGTCACTGTCATAAAAAGCAGTATATATTCCTAAGGAAATTAAACACTGAAGAAAAAAATGTATTAGGCTATCTAATCACCCTTCTCCTCCCCTTTCCAGAGTTTCTCCCTACCATATCATTTTTGTCCTTCAGCCACACACAAAAGCTTGTCAGCTTTACCTCCACTCTTTCCCTTTTTGCTCCTCCATTTTCTGTCACTTTGTTCCTTCCATTTAAAATACTTAGCAATATCTGAATGCAGCTGTCTGGGACTGTGTCAGATGAGTGGGGACATGATGTCATTCCGACAGTCTATGGTCACCGTTAGCTGACAGGGTTGAGTGCTCTCTGTCTCAGTCTCCTTCTTAGACAACACAATACCAGAAGTCTGACTAAAACTCATAGTAAGGGGTAACTCGAAAATGCCATGCACAGCCCTTTTGTGCTTTGCCCCAACACTGATGCCAATGCTCAGGCTCAGGCTGTGCCCTCCCTTGGAGCAGTGGGACCTTGTGGCTACAGCACTGGAGAGCTTTTGGTGAGTGAGTTGTACCTCTGGTTTTGCCACTGACCTGGAAGATGCCATTGAACAGATCTCTCTACTCCAGTTATCTCCTTCTGTAAAAGGAGATGCCCTTCATGACTGGGCACTGTATGAGGTACTAGCTGTCAGTAGCAATGGTAACCTTCATAGCACAATGCTCCTCACTCCAGTACAAACTTCATATCCCTTATCGACCTCAGTTTCGTCTTATTTTCCACAGCACCAATATTTGTATTGTTTGTTTCAGTTCAGGCATCTCCCTGTATTCTAAACCATCTCAAACTCTACTGATGCCTCCACCTGCACCCCCAGCTCCTACTGCTTCACCAGCTGTTCCATGAGTAGAACTGCTCCAGCAGCCACCAGATTAATAGGCAGGAACCTCACTTTTTTTTTTTTTTTTTTACAATACAGCTGAAAACTCACATCTTCCAGTGTCATGGGCCCACAGCACTCTTCTCCTGCAATTGCACCCCTTCAACTTATTGAACTGTCCCCAGAGACTCCTCCACACTGCTTGGGTGCTGTATAGTGACCTGTGCTGAATACTTATCATGCTTTCTAATGGAAAATGGTTTGAAAAATTTAAATTTTAAGATTCTTTGAACAGCAGACTGAAGTGCTTAAACTATTTTTTTATTATTTAAAATATTTTCAGAAATATATTAAAAACTTCAGCTGCTGCAGCTCTCAACAGCAATAGGAAAATGGAAGAAATCAAACCCATTAGCATACTTTCTAACTAAAAGAACAAGTCATTTAAAAATAGTCCTGTGGAGTATATAGGGATTCTTCTTTACTGGAATAGATGATTGGATTTTAAAACAAAAGTTAAACACTTTGAAATAAAAAAAAAAGTCTACTAAATCAAAACAAAGGAATGATAAAAAAAAACCAAAAAACAACAATCCACCAAGAAGAAGAACTTTAAATATCTTCAAAAAAATTGCACCTAATGACCTTCCAAAAGTTGAGATAAACTAGACCAACTCCAGCTGTGGATTAGCTGCTGACTCCTGACATGAGGATCTGGCCCAGAGCATCTCAGCTTTCTGACAAAATTATAATCAGACTAGAAAATCACAGATTGTTCAGTCCTCCTCAGTAACAAATTAAATCCCTTCAAAGGTGTCATAAGAAACCTCATCTGAAAAACATGAGGTGTAGAAGGTGCAAAATAGCGGGTGGGAATCTGCACTTTTCTCCTCTTCCAACAAAAGGCTGCCAATGTCCCTTATAGCCCAAAAAGGAAGGAAACATTTTATCCACCTTCTATACAGCAAACATCAGGACCTCATTGCCCTCTACAATTACCTGAAAGGAGGTTGTAGAGAGGTGGGTGTTGGCCTCTTCTCCTTAATAGCTACTGACAGAACCGGAGGAAATGGTCTGAAGTTGCATCAGGGGAGGTTTAGATTAGATATTCGGAAGAAATTCTCTACAGAAAGAGTGGTGAGGCACTGGAACAGCCTTCCCAGGGAGGTGGTTGAGTCACCATCCCTGGAGGTATTTAAGAAATGGGTAGACCTGGTGCTTCAGGACATGCTCCAGTGGCAGGCATGTAGGGGGTCATTTTGTGGTTTTGAAGTCGTGTTTGATCAGGTTATTTAGGTGTTTTTGTTATGAGTATGGTTGGACTTGGTGATCTAGGAGGTCCTTTCCAACCATGAATATTCTGTGATTCGGTGAAACCTGCTGCCAGTGGCTGGCTCAAGGGAGGATGAGATCCACTTTAGGAGAACCATTGAAAATAAACTGGGGCTCCCACATCACTCAGATATAAGTTGAAATACATAGGGGATATTTGGGGATAGTTTTTGTGGATATCCTAGGCTTGGTTAAATACATATTTTTGTTAATATATTAATCAGGTATTTATTAAATATTTTAAAACTGCAGATTTAGGGCACAGTTATGCAGTGATTGATTAGGTTAAAAAAAGTTTGCTCTGTGGTTGGGATGGCTTATAATTTCTCATTTCAGGGTCCCTTGCTTTTGTTTTTTTTTTTTTTTTCTTAAGCACTATTTGCAAGGATTCTGTTCAAAGTAGAGCAACACAACTTTGATCATGCATGGCCAATCCTAAATTCCTCTACTTTTAAATACTTTTTAATTATTTGTGACTCTGCTCCGGAGTTGTTGTCCAGTCTGCCAAGATCTGCTTATCCTCTCTTGAGAGTGTTTTAATTTATTAATGTGAACAGACCTCGTAAATTCACACTTAGTGATTAGTAATTTCCCTTCTGCTCCAGACACTTCTATCTTGGGTGTCCCATTTGAAGGGTTTGAGTTTTGTTTTGGTTTTTTTTTAATCTCTGTTCATCTCATAATATTAAACTCTTCTCTTTGCCATGCAAGGACAGCTGTCAAAACAGCCAGATCTTGCTATAAGGGGCACCAGAGTTTATGCTTGAGGTGGTATTCATAGAACTGACAAGCTCAAACACAGTTCCCCGGAAAGAGACCATGCACCGAAAAAGTAGATCAAGCTGTACGATATTGGCTGTTTATCCAAATGTATAAATATTGATATAGTTCAATACAAAGGGGATATGTGAACAGAAATCACAGAAAGCTGCTTTAGAGTCGACATCCTACTTAGGTAATGAATATGCTGCAGTCATACCCTCCTGCTTTCATTCTC
Organism: Megaceryle maxima; assembly: GCA_024605025.1. Classification (NCBI taxonomy): domain Eukaryota; kingdom Metazoa; phylum Chordata; class Aves; order Coraciiformes; family Cerylidae; genus Megaceryle; species Megaceryle maxima. The sequence goes on along the minus strand of JANHGN010020327.1, from coordinate 491 downwards.
ATTCAGTTGTCCCTGGCTGTCAAACAAAATAAATGGCACATCTCTTGTGAAATCACATCTATATTAACTTTAATATTTTTTCACCACTTTCAAATTGTCTTTTATATACATGTAACTCTTTAATTAGACATCCCGACAACATGGCAACCAATCAAACTTTTGGATGGATTCTGAGACTCCTGCTGCTTCTGTCAGTGTCACTTTCATTTCCTCAACCGCATTTTTACAATTTGCTTCTTGGATTAACTTTCTGAGGCTCCCAGCTACCAAAACATTCATCCTTAACAATACTCCCTGAGTAAAATAAACCTAAGGTGATATTGCATCTACTATGCAATTCTTGTAGTCTTGCAGTTATGGCTGACACTGCTTCTAGAGTAGAAAATATGTTTAGAAACATTTTAGAAAGCAGACCCATGTGAAAAAGGTGTGCATTTTTTAGAGGAGGGAGGCAGTTTCAGAGTAATTGAAATAGCAAGAGTATTTCTGCT